>JAOEHI010002893.1:0-39299 GCA_025447815.1 Percopsis transmontana
GATTTGGGCTGGGCGGGTCCCCATAACAACCCTGGGTTTATTGTAAAAACCAAAACCCGCCCTTTAACCCCCCCCCCCCCCCCCCCCCCCCCCCACCTCCCTCCTACAGCCCCAATCGCCTGGCTATCTGACAGGCGGGGTGCAGTAAGCCCGTCTGCCAGCTTTACTCCACCGTATGCTGCAGAATAAAGCTCCACGCACGTGTCAGAGGGAGCCTTCCCTCGTTCTCATCACACATCTGCTATCTTCGGTACATCTGCCCTTCCTGTCTCAGGCCGCGTCCAAGACGCTCACGCACATGGACGGACACGTGCGAGCCCGCCCGCAGATGGCTGGTGGCCTGGCTGTCGATGGAACTCTTCTGAGGAAACCCCAACTCTGCCTCCATCCCCCGCGTGGGGCGAGAGAATCCCAGAGAGGGAGAGAGAGGGAGAGAGAGAGGGAGAGAGAGGGAGAGAGAGAGAAAATAACACATATTTAACAGCTTCCGTCTTTGCTCATCCACTTCACATCTGTGAAAAGCTTCCTAAGCTCTCTTCTTAAGAGATTGTGTTGTTGTCCACGTTGTGTGTTCTCGTTGTGTTCTCATTATGTTTTCACCCCCCTTCTGCAGTCGTCTCGCCCAGAGGCCTTTCCTCACCCCCATAGGATCCAAACAGAAGGCCATTGCATAACGGCCAGCCAGCCCTTCCCACAGGTAAGGCCCACCCCTGCAAACGACCCTGGGACTGTGCCGACTGTGTTCTAGTTGGCCAGCAGAGCCCCCATACATCGCACAGTGACATTGACAATATGTATAATTTTAGGTGGTAGATTGGCACTGTGTTGCAGCTGTGGTGCGGTCTTATATATAACAGCGCCAAGCAACAATGCACTTTTAGTATGTTTATTGTGGTGTGTGTTGTTTTATATAACGTTGTTTGTGTTTGACCTGTTTGTGTACCTCTGTCTTGTGCTGTTGGCACTGTTTCCAATGTGTATGAGTCAACTGTTGAGATATATATATATAATCTGAAAATCAGGCTCATCTGGGCTGGGACGTTCTTCAGTGTGATGTTTTGATTGGATGATTCCAGTTGAGATGATTCCAGTCAAACTATAAAACTAAATAGGCCTGGTAAAGGGAGGATTTCAAATACTTCCACACTAGTAATGTACTTTCAGTACATTTCAGTACAATGTACTTTCAGTACATTACTGGTGCATTACCACACACACCCACAGTGTTCAGGCATGTTGTATTTCCTCTGCCAGTGCTGGGCAGGTGCTCATGCCTATATTTAGGCCTATCTCTATGCGTCATACCTACGGGGGCAGATATTGCAGCAGCTTGCCCACGTGAAATAGCAGGCTTATCTATCTATAGAAAGGAGTTTTTCTGCTGTTATGCAGAATTCACATGAAGAGCCATACATACACCATAACCTGCTTCACACAGTCCGGTGGCCATCAGGGTTGTTTTTGCCCCAGGATGACGGGTCATTACCCGCCTGCTAGCGTGCCCGGCTCTGACACGTGTAGTCACGCTCCCTGAGCAAGCAGCCTGGCAGGCCGCTATTCATCTCTCCCACAGAAGCAGCTCTGACAGCCCCTGTCAGACCCCACGCACCGGCCCTTTGTGCCCCCTTCACTCTCACCCCCATCAGTAATTCCACCCTCCACCACCGGGGGGTCCAGGTCACCTGAGCCGCACTCTTCAAGCTAGCCAGCTCGCTAGCCAAGAGCCGAGTGCGCATTGAGATTGATTAGATGTGGATAGGCCTCTGTGCTGCAGATAGACAGCCTCACGCTGCATCTAGCCCTGAAAGTGCAGCCCAGTGTTGCCAGATGGGAAATGTGAAAGTATCGTACCAGAATCTTAAAAGTATTATTATTTATTATGTATTATTATTTTGAGGAAAATTATCGTACACCAGTCATAACCAAGAGATAATTTTACTTAATATTAATATACATTAAATATTAGAATGATAATAAATATAATACTGGCCTGTGAGTTACTGCATTCAATATAAAATACCAAACATTTCTGAAGAGGATTTTATTAATTGTTAAAGACAGCCGTACTCGTGAGTCACGCTCATCCTCACAACAAGCATGATTGGCTGGAAAGACATCACGTGAGAAGAGATTCGTAAACACAGACGTAGGATCCATATTTTACTATCCTGATCAGGTTGGGAAATTATGGGGGGGCATGCTAGTCTAGTGGTCTAGGTGTTGGACTCCCAGTCAGAAGGTTCAAGCCCCAGAGTCAGCCTACCTGTAAGCATCCTTGAGCAAGATGCCTAACCCCTATCTGCTCCATGTAATAGCAGCAATTGTAAGTCGCTTTGGATAAAAGCTAAATGACCTAAATGACCTAAATGAAAAAAAAGAATTAATTAAAATAAGATAACCTAGACTGATTACAACTACTAATACTATGTGTCACAAATGATCAAATTATCATACATTATGGGACTTTTGGCATTATTGATCGTACATCGTACAGAGGGCAAAATTATAGTACAAAATTATAGTAGAAATACAACAGTTATCGTACATAAGGCAACGCTGGTGCAGCCTCAAACTCCTACATAAATAATAAATGTGTTTTGATGCTAGGTAATTAATTTATGATCCATCCAACCTCATTCTGTTTTTATCATGTGGTGTCTAGTTCCGACACAGGCTGTGAGGCTTTTTACAGTAGTGGCTGGTCCACCAGAGAGGGTAGGCAGAACTGAATAGAGTAGCGCCCCCACCGGTCACTGTGCTGTCCACCGACATCACAAATGAGACAGTTTGACTATAGGGAGTGCCTCACGCAATGAAATCACATTTCAAATGCCTTTTACTCAGGAGCAAGGTTTGTTTTGTGCAGCGTAGGTTTCACATACCAGGATATTACTCGCAATATTTTACTACAGCCTAATAATGGTAACTGTAACCGTTTACAGTAACTGTAAATGATTTAGTTAATGTAAACCACTAGTGTCAACTGTACAGCAGTGTTGTTTTTCATTCATTGTCTCTTACAGAAGGCAGGTTCAGGGGTGGGCACCCTGCCCCAGATTGAGCCTCCTGTGGTGCAAGTGGTCGTCAGCAACGCCAAGAACCAACACCCGACATCGGACACCATCCTGCCCCAAATTGCCAACAAGGGAATCCAACACAATTTCCAGAGCCAGCCGGTGAGACCAATGTCACGTACACCTCGTAGACTAGGAAAGCAATATAACTGGTCAACGACAACCGATTTAGTAGTGTGAAGCGATCAAAATATACGACAGGAGTGTGTCGGGAATAAATCATAACAGTGCAAAGCATTTGTGAAAGTCAGTGTGGACTGCCCAGAACCATCAGTCATGGTAATATGTTCTAGATGGCAGTGTTAAACTCATGTCAAAGTGTTCTGTGTACACACTGCCATGACGCCAGAGGCTAAGCATGACAGACTTGGCTGTTGTGTCACCTGGATAGGAGGACAGGGTGAAACCAGCTCAGCAATTCACCATGAGGTTTGGAGCAGCGATGGAGAACCACAAGAACAACAAGTCTGAGAAGGACAAGACCTACGAAGGGCTGAAACTACCCATGTCTCCTCTAGGTAAAGTACTGGGTCATAGACCAGACCACACGATGCATACCACGTGCTCTCACTACACAATTTCATTGCACGGTTCCATTATGTAATTCATTTTAAAACCTCCCAAGGTATACATAGTGCATACATGTCAGTATTTAAACTGCAGTAGTACTGTAGACAGTGGTAGTATTTCCATAAGTAGCGTATACATGTTAGTATTTATACTGCAGTAGTACTGTAGACAGTGGTAGTGTTTCCATATGTAGTGTATACGTGTTAGTATTTATACTGCAGTAGTACTGTAGACAGTGGTAGTATTTCCATATGTATTGTATACAGTACGTGTTAGTATTTATACTGCAGTATTACTGTAGACAGTGGTAGTATTTCCATAAGTAGCGTATACATGTTAGTATTTATACTGTAGTAGTACTGTAGACAGTGGAAGTATTTCCATATGTAGCGTATACATGTTAGTATTTATACTGCAGTAGTCCTGTAGACAGTGGTAGTGTTTCCATATGTAGTGTATACATGTCAGTATTTAAACTGCAGTAGTACTGTAGACAGTGGTAGTATTTCCATAAGTAGCGTATAGATGTTAGTATTTATACTGCAGTAGTAGACAGTGGTAGTGTTTCCATATGTAGTGTATACGTGTTAGTATGTATACTTCAGTAGTACTGTAGACAGTGGTAGTATGTCCCTATGTAATGTACTGTAGACAGCTATGTATTTATACTGCAGTAGTACTTCACACCCCCCTTGTGGCCACAAAAACTACAAACCTTATCTGATGTAACATGTCAGCATGTTGCTGTTGAAGTGTCACATGATGAATCTCATGTGTTTCTTCACCTGACACAGATGCGCTGAAGAATTTTAAGGAACGCCTCACAGAATTCGAGCAGGAAGAAGTGATGGACTATACTGAGATCTGGTTCCTGGGACTGGGCTGCCAGAAGATTGAGGGGTCCATGGGATCGCCACAGAACTCTGGATACGACGATGAACATGGCAGCTACATCCGGGTAAGTTAGTGTTATTTACTTATAATTTTTTATGTAATTGTAAAAATAAATTGTTTATATAATTGTAAATATGGGTTTATTGTATAGTTAATAAGATGTCTATACATTTTTTAAATATTCTGTTCATATATTTTACACATATTACATTTGTGCAGCAAAAATAGAAGCTATATGAACTGACATTATTTTTGTTTTATAAAACTATTGATTTAAACTCCCTGCCAACATTTCAGCATAGACCTTTAATTCGGATGAAACTAAAGCATTAGGATTGCAAATACTAAAACAAAAGAACATGCACACCCTCATCAGGACTAAGACCTGAATTTATCATGACCCTGGGCCTTCAAATCCATCAGCTGACCCACTTTATTGTGGACCAATACCAATACAGTTGAGATCAGCTGTGTTGACACTATGGAGGACTGATAACTCTCAGTTTATCGCTATCTGAGCTGCCCTCATCTGATTAAGTGACCCCTATGTGTCACAAATTATGGGGCAGTTAATGACTGCTAAATCCACAGCATATTAGCGGAGTGACACATCCACCACGTGCAATACATTAACATTTACATTTACAGCATTCAGCAAACGCTTTTATCCAAAGCGACTTACAATCAGTACATTTGTCAACAGTTAAACTGGTTAACCACCTGTTATTGCAAGCAAACAACATTCTACTAGAATAAGGATAGCATCATGTCAGCAGGTTACTTCACTTACGCATTTTTCAGTACATTACTTGAAAATTATCATTCACTCCTTAAATTGCTAGCAGTCATTATTTGCTAGCAGCAGAAATTCCGGCAAAGTGCTCAATACGATGCAATGTACTGAAAAGTTATACTAGTCATGCTACCCATTACCCTTGTGGTCGAAACCAATTTTGAAACCAGAAAGATGAATTCCTTTCTACCCCCTAAACAATCCCTTACTGCAACTCCAACATAGACAGTGAGCTGGGGTTGAAATGTGTGTGAAATGTGTGAAAAATGATTGTTAAAATTAGATTGATTCATTTCCATTATTCTAATTAGATCGATGTGTTTGTTTAATGTGTTTATGTTTTTCAACTAATCTAAATTGTCCATAAGATCTATCTCATCTTAAATGATCCATATGACCACCATAATGCATCTGTGGTTTGGTTCTGCAGGTTCTGCACGACCACATCGGCTACAGGTACGAGGTGCTGGAGGTCATTGGCAAGGGCTCCTTTGGTCAGGTCCTGAAATGTTTCGACCACAAAACCAACGAAATGGTTGCAATCAAGCTGATTCGCAACAAGAAAAGGTAAGGCTCGCCTGTTGGTCAGGGATAAAATACTACAAGCTACTATAGGCTACTGGGCTATTTACATGCTTTTATCCTGAACTGCTTTTGTTTTTTAAACGAATCCAGTTGAAGTTAGCGGAGAATGAACAAAACTGTTTCCTTTTCATTGCGTACTGTGAGGGATTGTTTAAAAGCTGAACATGAGCGTCAGGCCTAATATTGAGGCTTGGAAGCTACAGAGACATGGGTATAATGAAAGTTCCCTCTAAAGAGACTACGCGTGACCCTTGTTTGAGATTTAAAGGGTCATTAGATTCTTGCTCGATACGTGACCATACGTGAACCTGTCCTGTGGTTTTCTGGCATGCCTGACCTGCGATTACTTTACGTTTGTAGGAGTCCACCAGATCACAGAGATCCTGATTTAGAATGATAGAAGTCGGCACCTCACAGTGTCAGATTACCTGCACTGCCCTGGCAGGGATCGCTGTGACGGCACCCGGCTATGTACTATTTGGTAGAGGCAACAATCAGGTCTTACTGGCCTTCAATAATGCACAAAACAAAGTGGGTGCAAACTGCCACAGCAGTGCCTGCAACACAGTCTAGAACTCTGTGCGGTCACAGCCAGTCTCAGCCATGCCTAGGTGCTAAATAGATCTTATTTCTAATGGAATAGAACATTCTGACCCCTGACAAGATTAAAGGATGCTCTTTCACATGATGGGATAGCCAACCAAGGCCCTAAATAATGTTAATATGTTTACCCTCCTGATGCACAACATTGAGGTTCTTTAAGAGTCCTTGAATCAAATGATTGTGACTGGACGGGTACTTAATCTAAGAAAACTGTATAATTTAGTGTCTTAACTTCTTCCAATGTGTCGTTTTAAATGAGGAATGTATTGATGCTCTTTGCCAGTATGAAGATTGAGCGGGACTATGATGGTCATTTTATGATGTTAGCAAACTGCATTAGCCCAATCCAACTTGACAGTCCTCATTTCAGGTATACAGTAGGTTCTACGTATTTAATCTGCTCCACACACAAACTAAACCAACTATGAATCTCTTATGGTGACTTTAGGTTTCATCACCAAGCTCTGGTGGAGCTGAAGATCCTGGAGGCTGTGAAGAAGAAAGACAAGGACAATCTCCACAACGTCATTCACATGAAGGAATACTTTTATTTCCGGAATCATCTCTGCATCTCTTTTGAGCTTCTTGGGTGAGTGTGTGTCCACTGCTTCCTCTCATTCACATCACACACATACACACACACACGCGTTAACACAATAACAAATAATCAGGTGAGAACACACAAAACCAGCGCTGAATAATTGAGGTGTTAATAAAAGATATTCAAGGTTAGCCACCTCTGGCCAGGTACAACAACAGGATTTGATTGCTCAAGCCCTTATCAAGTGCACGGTTCACCTATCGCTGCTACACCACTCTAGTCCATCAGGAATTAAGTGAGTGTGTTTTAGCATGCAACGCCCTAACGTTGATCTCTATTTGAGGGAAGATAGTTTTGTGTATCACTCAGGCTCAATGACCTTTAGAGGACGACTTGGAACGGCACCCTGTCTTGCATTACAGTCACCCAATCCCTTACTTAAGGCTTTGATTAGGCCCAGATCTGTTTCCTTGTGCTTGCTTCATGGTGTGAAAGCTCCTGTTACACCATCTAAAGACGCTTATGCTTATTACACATCGCAAGAAAGACTCAGGGGTCTGAAAGTGTGTGAAATCATAGTAAGTGCTAATCTTTGAACGGTCACGACTAGTTCAGTTGTGGTAGAAGGTTTAATGAAAACAACCCGTATTCTGTTTAGTGACGAAGGATGAAGAGACATCTAATGCGTCTCTATTTTAACACATCCTGTTTTAGAGCCCTACGTTAAAACATATTATGAATGTGGCAGTGACATTAATGGATGAGGCATTTCTAGGGAAACTAAATCAGTCCCAGTACAAATAGGCCAGACCTTGATTTGTGCCCAGCGTTCCCCTGGTGGTTGAAACCAGCATCATAAAAACAGTTGTTTTGGTTTGAAACTCAGTGCTGAGTGGCTGGCACTCCTCTCTGCACCTCCCCCTATTGAGCTAGGCTCTTTGAAACTGCAATGTGATTAGGGGCTGTATATATTAACCTGACTTGACGTGACTATTCTCTACCTCCCCCCCCTACAGCCATGTCGGTGGGCTCGGGGTGCTGGAATGCAATTTTATTCTTTGTGTTTATGTGTAATCTTGTCCCATGACAGGGTGAACCTCTATGAGCTCATAAAGAAAAACAACTTCCAGGGCTTCAGCCTGGCGCTGATCCGTCGCTTTGCCCACGCTCTGCTGCGCTGTCTGCAGATGCTGCACAGGGAGAAGATCATCCACTGTGACCTCAAGCCGGTACCTCCATGGCCATTCATTCTCCTTGTAGAGTAGAGAGGCTAGCAGAACCTCAACGTAGCTCGATCACTTCATAATCATTCTGTGAGCCCCAAAGAGAAGCATGCATGCGTGTAAGCACCGAAACAGCTAAATATACAGTAATAATGGTAATAATCCCTTCCCCAAAAAGTCTAGTGACCTCTACAGTTTGGGAGCCACTGGATTAGAGAATAGCATAAAGATTGTTGTAGTATTTCCTATGCTGGACATATGAGTCAGATAACTATTCTTTTAATAATGTGTCTGTTCCATACACCACAAATAATGTGGGTCTGTTTGAACCAATATCAGGATTTTCCTCCCTCTGGTGGTGAATCATAATATTGCGGTCTGCAGTTATGTGTACCATCTTGTTTGATTTGCATTGTTTTTTATTCTCTGTGACCAGGAGAACATTCTGCTGTCCCAGAGGGGTCCGGGGAACATCAAGGTGGTCGACTTTGGGTCCAGCTGTTACGAGCAGCAGAGAGGTGCGTCTATACCGCGACATAATAGAGACGCAGTCAATGATAAACAAAACTCCTCACCTGACCTTGTCCCATCCTCCTCTCCTCCTTTCCGCCTCTCCTCCTCTCCTTGTCCCCCCGGCCATAGTCTACACCTACATCCAGAGCCGCTTCTACCGCTCCCCGGAGGTCATCCTGGGTCAGCCGTACGGCACCGCCATAGACATGTGGAGCCTGGGCTGCATCCTGGCTGAGCTGTACACTGGCTACCCCCTGTTCCCCGGGGAGAGCGAGGTGGAGCAGATCGCATGCATCATGGAGGTGTGGAGAGACCCTTGCTAGCCCTCTGTAGCATGCGTCCAGGAGACCTGCAAAGGACTGTCGATAACAATGCATTTCTTTTCAGGGGTTGTGTGTGTGGCGCTGCTTGCTAATCTGCTGAGCTTCTATGTGTTTTGTGCTTTTATGATACGCCTGTATATAAATTTTGTTTAATAATGTGATATTTCCTGCCACATTTGACCTGTATTCCAGTGCTGACTGGTGATTTTCACACTTTACAGGTTCTCGGAATGCCTCCAAATGATTTTGTGCAGACAGCGTCTAGGAGGAGATTGTTCTTTGGTAAGTTTGCATCCTCTTGGTCCTCTTTGTGCTCAGTTAGGACTTAGATTTGGTAGAACAGTCACAGAAAATAACCGTTAACTTAACGTCTGTTGAGGTGCTGTCATGAAATAAGGGTAATGAAACACTAAAATCAAACTTTAGGCACAGCTTGAGAACATGCACCTGGTGCATTATCCACACGCTGCAAGGGAATGACCTGTAAATGATTTGAGCCAATTAGATAAAGCAGTTGCAATGGCGTGTTTTTAACCTGCAGATGGTGCTGTTCTGATGTTTGATTTGAGCGTTTGGTTAGACCAGTAATTAATGTGACATCTGTCTACAGACTCGAAAGGAAACCCCAGGAACATCACTAACAGCAAGGGGAAGAAACGCAAGCCCAGCTCCCGGGAGCTGTCTGCTACCCTCAAGACCAACGATCCTTTGTTCCTGGACTTCATCAAGCGCTGCCTGACGTAGGTTTAGCCCTCCCCTCCGTTTCATTTGCTGACAAACACATCTCCACTGTTTGATTGGCGTCATTTGCTACATTAAACATACAAAGTAGACGTGCATACACACACACACACGCACATAGTGTAGTGTCCATGTGTAAGCCCCACCCTACACATGATGTAATGTCACACTAGACACTGATGAGCACCAACCGCTCTTTCCAGCTGGGATCCGACCAGACGCATGACGCCCGACGAGGGGATCCAGCATCAGTGGATCCTGGATGGTAATTTCAACAAGGTCCGGCCCAGAATCAGACCAGCACCAAGGAAGGATGGCCTCGGCGGCACAGGAGCTCCCCTGGAGCACAGAGACCACAAACCTGGTGAGACACGTCCATAATAACACATTACTGGTGACCACTGATGATACGCTGGCGGCTGCTTATACGACGCCTGGCTTATGCATTCTACGCGCTAATAATACAGTACATACTAGTATTTAGTATACTGCACATAAGAACATAAGGTAGGCCTATAAGGAACAGTACTTTTTATTTATAGTAGATGCATCTGCTTTGTGTCTTCGTGCTACAACAGAGAGGCTCGGCTCAGATGACAAGGCGAAGCGAGACAGCTGTTCAACACAAACAAAGATGGCTTCCGGGGAGCGCTTGCGACCCATCGGTGCCTCAGCAGAAGAGGAGGTGTGCGAGAATGAATCAAAACAGCAACAGGAGTGTGGGGAGAGACCTGTTCACATAATTATCAAACCTCAACAGGAAATGGGCCTGGGCACGGAAGACAGCCAGAGAACACAGTGTCTTCCTCCCATCATCTAGCCGTGTGATGAGGAAAATCACATAAGAGGGGAATCACCCACTCAACACCCTGAAGGGGAAAACCATCCAAGATCTTCTATATTTTTTCCTAAATGTTTTTGTGCCCCTTCTAACCTGGGAGGTTAAGGTTAGCGGGGGTATGATTTTCTATGAGAAACGTGAGACTTTGAGACTAAAGCCCGTACAGATAAACTTGACTGTGGGTATGTTGTGTTTGTGATTAGCAAAGAGGGACGTTTATTATTGTTCTTACTTGTATAATTTTGAATAGATAGCGCTTTTTTAGACATTAGCAGCTGTATGACTGTATGAGTAGTACAGTTAATCACCTGGTTTCACTGTACTTTGACATTAATTTCATACATCAAGCTGTCTGTCTGACAAAGCGTCAATTCAAACACCAACTCCACTGAAGTTATGCAGCAGTATGGTTTTATTTTCCGTTTGTGTCATAATGCCATTTTTTAGCTGTACGTTTATGCATTGAAAAACATTTCAATTTTTACTTATAGGATAGTCTAGTGGTCTAGGTGTTGGACTCCCAGCCGGAAGGTCCGGAAGGAGCCCCAGAGCTGACCTACCTGTAAGCATCCTTGAGCAAGTAATTGTAAGTCGCTTTGGGTACAAGCGTCTGATAAATGACCTAATTGTACTTATTGGTTTTGCCAGCTTTTATTCTTTTCACCATACTCCAACCAAAGCAGGTTTGTTTTAATTTTGCATGATTGCAATCAAATGTTGCTTATTTCTTTATTTTTTCTTTCTAATATAAATATTTAAGGATTGTGTGCAATAAAGGCTGAGCCAAAATGTTTTTTTTACTATGTCAGCAAACTGACCCAATGTTTGATATCTGTTAAACACAGAACCCAGTTATTGAGATATTGTACTGTTGATTTATTTAATTTAATATTGAATATTTTGGATTGTGATGTTTAACTGACATGTACTGTATGTATATGTTAAACAAGCATTGGAAATTGATCTATTTGTATTAGCATACATTTATTGTATATACTGAACCTGTATTTACGCTGCAGTTTTGATGTACTGTGACGCATAATGTAAGATCATATTTCAGATATTTGTACGTTTTAGACAAGGTTATACTTGTTGTTATTGTATCAAATGAAAAATGTTTTGTATGTTTCTGTTGTTCATAATATTTTTTACAATTAGATACGAAGAGACAATCCTTATATTGCTAGTTTGTGCCTTGCAGTATTAGTGTGTGTGCAGATGGATTTGCTCCCTGTCAAACAAAGAATCCCATTTATTTACCAATTACCTTCTTTGAAATTGATTAGACAAAATATAATGTTACTCTAATAAATCTGGAGTCTCTTTATTCATATTTACATATCTGTAAGGAAAGTACTGAAAGGAAAACATATTTTCAGAATTTTAATTTGCAGAGGAAAGACGCAACAACAAACAATGATTTGTGCAACAACAAATCATTTCTGCACATTATGATAGATCCTGAGGGAATAGTTTTTAGCTGAGTTAGATACTGTAATTCAAGACAAAACTTTTGTCTTTTTTAAATTTAATGAAACGAAATGCTGTAAATGTAAAATGTATAAATTGAATTAAATAGTTTTCTTTAACTAACACTACAGGTCTTTTTTGTGAATACAGTTACTGATTGAATTGTCATTACTAATGTCCAAACTCAGTAAGTCCGTTTATTTTCCTTCATTTATTGTTCTTTGAAGTAACTTGAAAAATGAATTGAATTCATATATTGCATATTTTGTAACATATGAAATAAAAAGTCCACACTAAATTTGAGTACAAAAAAATCCATTCATATTTGAAAACAGCTCGAAAACAGCTTGAGACCAGGCCCTGATTATTCACAGGGCAGAGGGGCCCAGTGCCCAGGGGCTCCCAAAATGTGAAAAGTAATTTGTTTCATGAAATAAAACATAATCTAGTGCCTTGTCGCAAGCCTACACCATCCTACAAAAACTCAATGTCCAAAATTATGCAGTATTGACACACTTATAGACATCCCGCGCACTGCTTATCTGTCTTCTGCTAAAACAGGAATAAAGTATCAAGTACGATTTTCCTATGCATTCCGAATGTATGACTACATTATAACATTAGACATATTACATATAATTACATATAGATTCTTGTAAATTCCGTTTATGTGCACAATATTAACATCTAGTCCAATATACCTAGTTTCAACCTCATTGGTCTGAAGCATATCTATAAAACTAGATATAAACCCAATATCTATAGGCCTACATACAGACAGTAATTGTATGTTTAATAGGATTTTGTGGCTAGAAGATAGTAAGTAGGTTTAAAAAGGCGTGAGTTGTAAGCAGTATAAACTTTTAATATTTGATGTCTATGGTAAACAGTGCTCATTACGTGTCCCTTCCTGCGTACCGTAGTGGTAAAGATGGCGGCCGCGGTGCTGGTTAGCCGACCTGCGAGTGTCCTTTCTAAGGTTTCAAGTGAGTTATGTCACTATAAGGCTTACTAATTTAGCAAATTGATTATTTCAATACTATGGATATAAACTAATGTACGTATAATTTTCAGTGTTAGATGTGTTTCCGAACTCGCTGTCATCTGAAGTGACCTTGTTAGCATGCCCGGCTAAAGGCTACATAGACAGACCTTTACATTTACCTTTAACGTTAGGTGTATAGATATTTATCTTGTGTAAATATTATTATACAAGATAAACCGTACTTTATTGATTCCCGAAAAGAAAGTGTTACAGCAACATCAGAACTATTAAAGCAAGGTATAGCTATTATAGTAAGTTATATATTTCTAAATATAGGACAGTGTATTGACGTTTTTAGTACAGTGTAACATTATATAATATACAGCTTATAGATGGATAAAGAGCGTCCCATATATATGTTAAGGTTTAATCAGAATAATCAACAAACAAAAGGAGGGGTTTAAAACGTGACCAAAGGGTCTTTTGAGGAGCATCGTGCTGTAGACGAGACCTAAAAGAACGTTGTCTATGTTGTTGTTGTTTCCTCAGGCACTTGCTCGCCCGCGGTGCTGTCTGTTTTCCCGGCGACCGTCCAGCGCCGGAAGCTGCACCATGCGCTAATCCCCAAAGGGAAGGGCGGCCGTTCCTCTTCTAGTGGAATAGCGGTCACGGTGTTCGGGGCCACGGGCTTCCTGGGTCGATACGTCGTCACCCGGCTGGGTGAGTTAGCTAACCACTTTCAAATCAATTACCTGTGTCGGACTTGGGTTAATTGACCAATGTTCAAACCTTCTTTTGTCAATTCAAACCAAGTCACTCAACAAGTTAATTAATTAAATTAATTAATTAAATTAAATTAATTAAATTTATTTTTTATTATATATATTATATTATATTATATTATATTATATATATTATATATATATATTATATATTATTATATAATTAATTAACAATTAAAGTTAATTAATTCCTGGTCATGACCATCCAGATAGGACCTGGGTCACAACCCAGGAGAGATTCTTAACAATGAACTCACAGGCTGGAAATGGGCGGAGGGGTTTAAAGGTGATCTCAAAGGTCAAAAATCCAGTTGCCTACTTTCAACACTCTCAAAACCTTTTTTGTGTGTCATTCGGTGCACAAATATCTGTAGCTATAATTAAGCGGAATAGTTTAGACCTACTGCCTACTGACTTGTGGTGTTTGTATTTTGTCAGGACCGAGTATGAGAATTATGAACATCCTGCAAAGAAATTAGTGGTTTAAAAAAAACACCTTGCTCTTTCTCACCAATTCATATTGTGTTAATTAACAACCACTTTTCATTCATCTTTCGTTGTTGTAAACAGACCAATTATTTTAACGGTAGACTGTGTGTCAATCCAGCCAGGCTTCTACGTGTTTACGGCAGGAAACAAATGGTCGACGCAGTAATGTTCATGACCCATGAACATTTATACAGGAATGTATAATGTATAAATTGTAGGCTACATTTTTAATTATAGCCCTAGACACGCCTGTTGATGTGACTGTATTCTGCAGGTCGTATCGGCTCTCAGATCATAATCCCCCACCGGTGCGATCAGTATGACCTCATGTACCTGCGGCCTATGGGAGACCTGGGACAGATCATGTTCATGGTAAGGAGCACGCACACACACACACACACACACAGAGAACGGTCCTTCGTGGAAATCCCATAACCCTCACTAAGATTGCTGTTGTGGTTTTCAGGAGTGGGATGCCAGGAACAAAGACTCCATCAAACGGGCTCTGGAACACTCCAACGTTGCTATCAACCTGGTGGGCGAGGAGTGGGAGACCAAGTATGTCCACCTCTGTCTACTGTTGCCGTAGGAGACATACTTCATGTTCCACAGCTAGCTGCGGTTGCCGTGGGAGACATAGCATACTTCATGTTCCACAGCTAGCTGCTGTTGTTCTGCTGCACCCACAATGTTCACATGGCTTTGTGTGGAAGCCAGTGGGGAAGTGCTCAAGAGGGTGCACTGTTAGTGTTCGACCAAGGCACCTGACTCTGCCAAAGGGGTGGGCGACCTGAGCAAATAGTGTTAACACTGTGCTCACCTGTAACAATAACAGCTGAAGTGAAGATATTTAGATACAAATATTTTATAATTCTGAGGGAAACTGCCAAATGAAATGGATTGTTAGATCTTCACCATGCAGAGCTCCACATACTGATTATCATGATACACTGTTATTCAGACTGCTTTTCAGGACACCAGAGTACAGGATATGACCCAGGAAAAGAAACCCAATAGAAGTAACAATTGTAGGCACTGGAAAAGGTGTTTCAAAACAATCACAATACTAAGATAGCGTAAAAGGTGAATATTTAATAGTTATGAAATGGCCCCTAGTAATGATGCAGGGGACTGGAGGACTCTCAGGTTGTGGATAAATTCTTCTGGGGACATTGTGTATGTGAATAGTCAGACTATATCTTCATTTAAAAATATAAGTTTAAATTAAGTTAATTTAGTGGATGCTAAAAAAAAAAGTAAGCATCCTTGAGCATGTTGAGGAATAGGCCAACTCCGGGGCTTGAACCCATGACCTTCTGTTGACCTGTTGGTGAGGAAAAGCTCTTAAGGCCTCTCAGGAGAGATCACATGGCCCAGCCAGTTATGACAGCAATTTTTGGCTTCAGTACTACCCTGAAGGAGACAGACAGACACGGTTTACATCCGACCCGATGCCGGCAGAGGAAGGTAAACGTCCCTTGTGCACAGGAACTACAGCTTTGAGGACGTGTTCGTGCGCATCCCCCAGCAGATCGCCAGTGCCTGCAGGGAGGCTGGTGTCGCCAAGCTGATCCACATGTCTCACCTGAACGCTGACATACGCAGCCCCTCCAAGTACCTGAGGAATAAGGTAAGGGCTCCCACGCGCAGTGTGATTCCTCCGCAGAATCATTGCCACCACACCTAAAGAAACTAGAAGAAAATCCTACATCTACCAAACATAGTTTCAATACAGTTCTGTAAAGCATATTCACTTTTCTTGGTAAATCGATAATCTGTTTTGGTACAAGACATTTCTGACAGTTATTTAGCTCTGTGAGAGCTGCAACTTAAGAGAAACTTCACGTGAGTGACCAGTGTGCTGTGCTCAATACAGAAGCTTGGCGCGGCAAAACAAAATTCACTTCAATCACCTCAGAGTGCACCTTAGCCTACTAGTCTAGAAAGTTATAGTGCGTTCCCTTTGTCCTCGGAAGTCCAAATTTCCGAAGTTTTAACGAGTGCCCCCTCATGTTGGAATGCATTATTAACTGGTATAGCTAAGCACAACCAAATCTTCCTGGAGGAGTCCAGCTTCCGACTTGAATCTTTGAAAGGTTGAAACTCTATTAAACTTTATTAGCTTGAAATCTAATAAAGGTTTTTGCAAGCCTGATTAAAAAAATTCAAATCTCTGAAAATATATTTTGTATATGCGTTTTTCTTCTTCACAACTTCAGCACTGTATTTCTCCATGCACCTGCACGCGTGTCCTGTGCGCGTAAGTCATTGGCCCATTCTTTTATTTATTGTCTTTTTCAGGTTGTTGTTGTTGTTGTTGTTTCAGAGTTTCAGATCAGAGCTGCGAGAGAACGCTGACTCACACTCACAACTGTGGGGGTAGAGGGTATTTTTAAACTCAGCTCTGAAAATATAGTGTAATATGAGTGCAAATTAAATCAAAATAAAGATTTGCCCTTTCGAAACTCAAGTTTCAGCGTTTCAAAACTTTGTTCCCCAACATATGGGCACCAGTTTTCTGATCACCAATTACAGGGTTTGAAACCCGGAAAACGAAGTAATACACTGGGAGAACAGTGACTAATTAGAAATTCTGAAAATGTGTTGGAGAAACACTAGAAAGAGTGCTGCAGTTGTGAAGAAGGAAAACGCATATACAAAATATGTTTTTTTTTTAATAAAGTTTTTAGATTAAATTTTTTTTCTCCAGGCTTGTAAAATCTTTTATTAGATTTTAAGCTTTCAAACACTTGAGTTTCAGCCTTTTTCAAATATTTTTTTTTCCAGCTTCGAATCATGGCATGATATCATGATAGCTATCGCTAGCTAGCTTGTTTGGAACGTATCACGCAAGATAGCTTAATTTATCTGTCTCATTTCTCAAATGAGCTGAAGGGACCGCCTCATGCTCAAATGAGCTCATGATACCAGTAGACGGTATCAAAATGCAAAACTAGAGAAGTGTCAGGGGGGTGAGATGTGAACCCAGTGCTGGTCTAGAGGCTAGTCTGTTTATGTGTGCAGGCTGTTGGCGAGGCTGCTGTGAGAGACGAGTTCCCTGACGCCATAATCATGAAGCCCTCTGAGATGTTTGGGAGAGAGGACAGATTCTTTAACCATTATGCCAGTAAGTCAATACTGTATGTGTGTGTATGTAGGTGTTTATTCTAGGGATGTCCCGATCAACTTTTTTGGTACCCTGATCCGATCCAATGCGTTTTATATTTATAGCTGCCAATTCTGATCCGATTTGTTAATAACTATTTAATGTTATTTATGCTGCTATAAAGTTCTGGTATAGTCGTGTCTGAAATGTAGTGTCTGGAGGGTAGGACATAATGTAACACTTTGGGTCTTAGTTGTAATAAACGACAATATAAGGGCTGGGAGTCTACACTGTCTCCGGTTTATTACCTTATTCTATCTTCTTTCAACACACGAAATAAATAGAAACGTCCCAAAAGCATCCCTTGAGAAGACAAGTGTAGGTGTGCAGCATGTCTCTAGACAGAGCCATAAAGTGTAACTACCTCAGTGTTAATATACATTACACGTATGTATGCAACATTTTGACCGTTACAATCCTGTAGGTCTAAATTCTCCATAAGCCGGCGAAAGCCTGCGTTCTTTACCACCGAAATTAGCTGGTCAGCCAACAGAGATAAATTCAATTATTTCCTGTTATTTTCCTTGCTTGTCACTGTCTCGGCTATATTTCTCTCACCTTTTCAAGTGCCTAATTAGATAAGTTGTATTAAACGAAGCTCGTTGCCACCTCCTCTTGAAGTCTATACAGTGTCTGCATTTAACAGACCAGAGAAGGCCACATTCCTGCAATTATGAGAGCTAATCTGTCAGTAATGTTTCCTGGCGTTGATGGACATTACAGCAAAGCAATTACTGTATTATTCCATGTGTATTCTCTGCTGACAAAAGAAAGCGGGGGTGTTCTCACAGCTCTCTGTCCCTTGCAGACATGCGCTGGTTTGGCAAAGCCACGCCACTCATTTCCCTGGGCAAGAAGACGGTGAAACAGCCAATATATGTGAGTTAATATAAATTAAAGGTGCACTCTTCTGTTTCCACCGCAAGACTGTTAGCCTTGCGGTGGAAACGAGTATTACAAAATGTTTTTTTGGTTTAAAACTCCTCCCATTCTGGATTAATGAGTGGCTTGCATTCATCTCTACCCCTCCCCTACAACTCTCATGGGCTCACATCTTCTCTACTCCTCCCCCGTACAACCATGTGCACAGTTGAGTCCAGGAACATAAACCATGAGCTGGTTTCTTGGCGTGTTATAATGGAATTGAGGTGTGTGAAGTTGCGTGACTTTGTTAAGACTGAGTTAATTTAATCACTGAATGTCTATTTTGGTCACAAAATGCACACCAGTGTAGCAAGTTTATTTTATAATATACAATGTTTATATACTGTCTGTAGTACTTCCATACTGTTTATGAGGTTTACACTATTTATACAGTGTTTCCTACAGGTCTGAAATATAGCATACTTGTGGCGGTAGCCGGTGTGACGTGGGTTTGGGGGGGGCAAACGACAACTTGGGACAAACGAATCATATACTATGTGTCTCTCGGTGAATGGGATTCTTGGAACTATGTTGCTTGGGCACCTGAACCTGCCTTTACCACACTGAGACCTGCTGCCTACGGACATTCTAATCACTTAACACTTAATGTTAATACTTAATGTACAGGTGCATCTAAAAAATAATTATTTTGTGGAAAAGTTCATTTTTTTTTCTTGCCATAATTTAATTCGAAAAGTATAGCTTTCATATATTCTAGATTCATTACAAATAAAGTGAAATATTTGAAGCCTTTTTTGTTTTATTCTTGATGATTACAGTTTATAGCCCATGGAAATTAAAAATCCAGTATATTAAAATATTAGAATATTGTTTTTCAAGGCAGTTCAGAAGTACCTACCTCGGAGTAGGTACCTACCTCGGAGTAGGTACCTACCTCGGAGTAGGTACCTACCTCGGAGTAGGTACCTACCTCGGAGTAGGTACCTACCTCGGAGTAGGTACATCCTTCGCCCCCTACTGGGTTTGTCACTGCAGTGGAAAACCGCCTAAGGATGCTGCCCCGCCCAAAAACGGCCCGTGAGATCCTGCAGTGGACTTTTGGCTCTCTCCCCCCCACATGAGAATAACCAACACAGATCACTGTTTACACCGCATTGTGGAGTCAGTTCATTTGCATGAACAATGCAAATGCATGCAAACAGTGGAGTGGGTGACTTCCTGGTCTAACACTCACGCCCATGTGCCTTCGCAGGTGGCAGACGTGGCCAAGGCCATCGTTGGAGCCATCAAGGACCCGGATGCCAACGGGAAGACTTATGCCCTTGTTGGGTAGGTGTAGCTGGTGCCCTGCTCTGCTGGGCTGGCAGAACTTGTGTGTGTGTGTGTGTGTGTGTCAGCCAGTATACTTCTGTCAAACGTTGGCAACGCGGCAGAAGCACCGGGGGAGAATGGCCTGTCACATTGTATTGAAGGAGGCCTTGTGAGAAGCAGACCTAACCCTCTGTTCTTTTGTGGTGCAGTCCTAAACGCTACCTCCTGCATGACCTGGTGGAGTACCTCTACGCTGTGGCTCACAGACCCTTTGTGCCCTACCCCCTGCCCCGCCCCCTCTATCAGTAAGTACCCCCTGCCCCCCCACTAGTTGGTTAATTAACTGTAGCACTGGGTTTTTCCCATCTTCCAAGTAAATTAATTAGTAAGTCCTTACCGTAAATGATTACTTATGGTACATATTAATTAATTAAATTAATAATTATTAAACAATATAATAATTAAAATTGAAATATTATTGTTTTTGTTATACTATTACATAATAATAATAATAATAATAATACTTTATTATTATGTAGAACCACAGTCATGACATCTCAATTTCCTTTTTTTGTATTTCAGCTTGGTTTCTCGTTTTTTTGCATTAAGCCCGTTTGAGCCCTGGACCAGCCCTGACAAAGTGGATCGGGTAAGAAATCTGTAGGCATATACTGCTTCCCTAGAACTAGAGAGGTGGTTCATAGCTATGAGTGGCCGTGGGCAATGAACGGCTTCTTGGTGCACAAATGGAGTCGTATGCAAACACTGATAACAAACATCTATATAATCCTAACCACCATTTGAGGGAAATGTGTGCAGATATGTGTAGTAAAAAAATTATAATTCATCTAGGTTTAATATCAACTAAAAGTATTTTAATATTACCATCTTGAGATGGCAAAACCCCTGAATTGTAGAACTAAAATGTGATCTGGATATCTGCATGTGTCCCCTGGATCATGATCAGACTTTATTTCTCACGCTCAAGTTTAGGGGTTTGCTAGATAAGTGTTAATAAAATAAACGCATACAGAAAATATATTCTTGTCAGTCCTAATCTAATAATAAACCAACCAAACACTATTTTAACACGCAAATTAAGACCAGCTTTATCCTAATGTCTATATCTGCTGTAACTGGTTTATTTATAAATATTTACTTTGTATTAATAACTAGTTGTACTGGTTCTTTAGATTAAAGAAAATTCTCTGTAATTATTGCAATCAAAGCCGATGGTGTTTGAGCCTGTTGCTTGTAGGATTAAAACAAACATCTGGTGAATTCATCTGTCAAGGGATCCCAGCCAACTCGGATGCTATCTCTTTCTCCAGTTCCATCTGACAGATATGAAGTATCCAGGACTTCCAGGCCTGGAGGATCTTGGTATTGTACCTTTGTCCGTAGAACAGAAGGCCATTGAGGTCCTGCGACGCCATCGCCGTTTCCGCTATCTGGACGCAGAGCTGGACGAGACTAAGCCTGCCAAGACTGTCAGCTACTGAGAACGCCACCTGGCTGTGGGGGAAAATATGGCCGCTGCTGGTGCATGTCTCTATACTTGTTTGTCTTCATCAATATTCTGTACATAAATAAAGGATTATCCTCTAAAATGTGATTGACAATGACTCATTCATTTTCACATACTGACTATCCATCTGGGACATTACAGTGCTGTTTTGCTGTATTTCATTTCATGAGATGGCACACACCTATTCCATCTGTTTTCTCAATGTGATGCTTTGCTGTGGAACATACCATCCTGGCACATATAAAGAGAAGATTAACAGATAACTATAGACATGGTTGTGCTGTTCCCAGGGCTAAAGTCTGAGCCATTGTCTTCTGCCACATCAGGCATGCTAGAGCTGATGACATGGATTAGTCCTGTGCAGCAAGCACCATGACAGCCAGCCTGCAAAGAGTTGGGAGTCATCATAGGACTTATCTTCCTGCTACTCCACTTGGTCTCTGATTCACGCTTTCTGGGAATGTGCTTCCATGAGAGAGCTTCAGGTCTTCAGGAGGTCCTGAACGTCAAGTTGGACAGTAGGTCTGTGATGGTAAACCCTTCATCAATAAGGCGTCCTATTTAATCTGTTCTCACGTAATTAAACTAATTGTTTAACAATTATGACCAAACCGCAGATACTGTTATAAGATACTATATAAATATATATATATACACACACACAGCTTTGGAAAAAATTAAGAGACTACTCTACTTTAAAAAATATATCAATATAAATATAGCCTACATAAATTTGTATAAACTGTAAAAGCAGGGAAACTGAAAATTATGCAGTGGTCTCTTAATTTTTCCAAGAGCTGTGTGTGCTATATGAAGGTCTTGGTACTACCGCTCCACTCTTTCCAGATAAATGTATGTTAAACACTCTATAAGCCTACTGTAATAATGTGTATCAGGAGGGCGAGAGTATGTGCGAGGCGGAGTCAAAGCCAGGCGTGGAAGCAGTAAACGCACTAAGCGTATTTTAATGGGAAAGAAAACACACAGCTTAGGCTACTCGCAAACATCATTACGTGTAAATGAAAGATTGACTTTAAGCTTAAATAGTCCCCACCAAAAGTCAACAGGATGCACAGTGTGGGAATCATCCCCCACAGGTGCGCAGCCAGGAGGGGAGGTACAAGGCGTGCATTGGCCCTTGCACGCCAATCGTCACACACAGACGTATTTTATTGAAGCAGATCACCTGCCTGGTACCCACCACCAGGGGCACCCGCAGGTTTCCGTTCCATGGTAAGCGGAAAAAAAGTGCCCCATATCCGGAATAGCAGCCCACAGCTATGCGCCAAGACGAGAATATCAGGCCAAAAATTGCGTGTAGCAGACATTGCGTTGTGCACACTGGTGAACGACAAGTATCATGTTGGAACCAGCGTGTATCAGAAAATGTATGGAGTCGCTCTTTAGTGTCACTGTAATTTAAATAGTAATGTAATCTTTTTGGAGACGCCGTTAGAAAAGACACAATTTATCTCACTGAATTGAGTGCGTTACAAATGACAGGGAGCTTAGTAGCAATCTAAAATCGGAGTATGTTGACCCTAACAACATCCTTCCTATTGGAACAGGTTTAGTGCGCAACACTGCAGTACATACATAGGTGGTTGTATATCGCCATCTTCTTCTGTGTTATGTTTTATGGTGTTTGGCATTCATAAAGTGTTGCATCTGCTGAACTGTCCCTTGCCTCATCTATTCTGGCATTGCCATCATGGCATGTGTAAAAAGGCGCCAGAGGGAAATGTTTCTGGGCAGCTGGAGGAATGGCCAGGTGGGCAGCTGGAGGAATGGCCAGGTGGGCAGCTGGAGGAGTGGTCAGGTGGGCAGCTGGAGGAGTGGCCAGGTGGGCAGCTGGAGGAATGGCCAGGTGGGCAGCTGGAGGAGTGGCCAGGTGGGCAGCTGGATCAGGACGATCGGTGACCTGTGAAAGGTGCAAAGTCACTTTCATCAAATAAGTCTGGATTGTACAGCTACACAGTAAAATCAACAGTGTTTCATTAACTCTTAGAGTTGATTTTAAAACTATTTCTGAGCATATATTCGATTAAGTGTTGAAGCTACTCTGATATTAGTGTTGAATATGTAGGAACCCTACCAGTGTTGACAATTACACTTATCATTGTTGATATAATTTAACACTACTACTTTTTAACAGTTGATACCATTCTACCTTCCATTGTTGACTGATAAGTGTTGTTAAAATGTATGGAGTCGCTCTTTAGTGTCACTGTCATTTAAATAGCAATGTAATACTGTACATATCTGTCTATATTATAGACAGATATGTACAGTTTTTCTTATAACAAAACACTGCATATATCTATATTATTCTTACCACTATTATAATGTTGCTGCTACTACATTGCACATATCTGTACACGTTAAATATTTATTACATATTTATTCTGCTCTTTAACTGCTAATACACTGCACTATTTATATTTAATTTATATAACTCTAAACCACCCTCTGTAAACCAACGGTCTACACTGCTCTATATTTATTTTCCTTACTTGTATATCACATTGCACTTTTCTGCTTTTTTGCACTTCTGGTTGGACGCAAACTGCATTTCGTTGTCTTTGTACTTGTACTCTGCAAAATGAAAATAAAGTTGAATCTAAAATCTAAATGCTCTTACCAGTGTTGTGTCTGTTTACTCTGCCATTTGGTTTTCCCAACAGCCAGTACTGCAAATATTTATATACAAGTCCACAATTTCAATAGAATTCTTGTATTACTTACTTGCATTACTTACTACGTTACTTCTGAATGATAAATTAATGCACACAAACAAGTCAATCTTTTATCATTTATTAATCACATCACTGACTCAAAATGCAAGCAGCACACAGTATAGAAAAATAAACTGCTCACAATCATGTCATAACGTATCTGCATATCACAATGACAACAGCACACAGTATGGAACAACAAATTACTGATAATTTACATTTACAGCATTTGGCAGAAGCTTTTATCCAAAGCAACTTACAATTAGTCCATTTGTCACCAGTTGAACTGGTTAACCACCAGTTTTTGCAAGCAGATAACATTCTCTTAGAATAAGGACAGCTTATGCATTTGCACAACATTACTCGAAGGTTTATCATTCACTCCTCAAAACAGTTATTAATTACAATAATCAAAGTTGTCATTCACACTTCAAGTTATTCATTCTTCAAACAGTAAATAATTGCTAACTGTAAAGTGCTTAGTATTCTAAGAGTTGATCTAGCAGAGTAGAAAGAAGAATTTAATTTTTTAAAGGGAGGAAAGGAGAATAGAATAAGGAATTGTTAGTGTCATTAGTGCTATGAAGTAGAGAGATCAGATTTTTATTGTAACTCATCTGAATATCAAAAGGTCTGCAGTATATCAAATTATTAACTTCAACAACCTGCAGATTACATGGTTGTGTCGTGGCAGCAACTTTAAAAGCGCAAACATGGTCATCAAAACATACAGTCTCCATGTTTTTCCAAGAAATATCATTCGTTCATCTTTAACAAAGATTTCTCTGATTTGGCAAAACAAAGGTAAATCAACATTTACTTTCACACAAACAAGTAAATCAGAGCGGCACTCAGTACCTTGGTGTTTCGCCCACTTAACAGAGAGGATATGTGTATGCTCATAACTAGTTAGGTTCAACTTAGTTGCAATATCAGGGCCCTCTGTAATGTCATCAAGTCTTACCATCTTTCCTGGAACTATGGTTAACTTATTACATTTTAAAGCTTCCCAATTATACGCCATGAAACTGATGTTTTTTAGCTAGGGTCTTTGGGATATTTTTGAAACTTTTAAGTTGTTTTTTAAAGTAGTTATATCTGTAGCAATAATAAAAGGAGAGACCAATGTTCATTTGAGACAATGTCACCAAACATGAGTGGTACATTTCGTAAGTAAACGGCAAGATTGAATAGCATTTAGACCCAAATCATTACTCTCATCCCCCAATTTAAGAACTGGGGGACGGTTTTTACTTTCTGTATGACAATAGTTAAAATGCTGTACTCTAAACTCTATTTCCTTGGCAGTGACAAAGTTGGTCTTCAAATACTGCAACACAACTTTTACCTAAAATTGACCTATTCCTTCCAAAATGTCATGCATAACATCGACATAAAAAATTTCAGAGGTCTTGAAGAACTGCAAAGTATTAAGTAAACAATGATGCTTTACACCACTCACATGACCTAATGTAGGATTGGACTGTACTGAGCTACAATGTTGTAAGTGCATGTCTTTTGTCCTAAGTTTAACAGCCAAGTCACCTTGACAGAACACTTTGATGAAATTCCTCTTTTTTTTAAAAGGCAAAAACGGCAGCAATTGTGGGCACTAAATGATTAGATCAGTCCAAATATACAGTGTAGGCCAAGATTATCACCCACAACCTGCACAATACTACCACATATGCGGTCAGGTAAAGTTGGAATTTCAATTCCCTCGGTCTCAAGCACTTTAAGGTCTTGAACAAGTGGCTCCAGAATGGCATTGAATCCATACGTCTTTATGTCCTTTGAGTGGAAGAGGGCACATAGATGAATGCTTACTAAAGAAGAATTACATTTTGGTAGAAAATGCCGTATCGTGAAATATATACCCCCTTATTTGTAAATACCCTGCTTTGACCCCAATGGATTGGCAGTCTCAAAATCATCGTAAAATAACTGAATTTGAAGCGCATGTTTGTTAGTAGAAAAGAGAGGGTGATTTTTTATATACAATCCATCTTTTAAATCTGAATAAATGCCATCTTGGGAGATCTGGCCTGATTTTAGTAGAGACAATACATTTGGATTTTTAAAAATGGACTTAAGTGTATGGGGACATATGAAAATGTATCTGTGACCACAACCTGATCGTACGTCCCTGTAATCTTAATTTTTCTATTTTCAAATCTGACACCAAGCACTATTTCCACAGGGTCAACAATTTCCCATTTCTTTCTAAAAAAGATGTTTCTTTTGGAAGCGGAATTAAGGAGAGTGAAGGGGTTTTCAATGTCTTGAAAAGATTGTCTGAGCTTTGCCATAGTTTAGGTGTTCTGTGAAGGAAGACATTTAAAAGCGTTCTCCATTAATTGAGTTTGAATTTCAGTGACTGCTTATTCCATTGTGTTGACAAATGCATTTACACACCTGCAGACTGTAACTGAGCTACAGCAGACCCGCAATAATCAAGGGCTGACTTGTTTGTAACTGGCAAGTCATTGGAACTTATACTAGAACATGTAGCCAATTCAGTTGATTGAACATCAATACAATGCAGACTACTAGCACACACAACAGTCTGAACATTATTTGGAGTTTCAGTGTACTCTATTAAGGTATTTCCTGTAGCCTGAAAATGATTCAAATTCAAGGATACAACCAGCTTGACCACATCGAAGGCACAAGTTTCT
The DNA here is from genome assembly GCA_025447815.1 of Percopsis transmontana. Lineage (NCBI taxonomy): Eukaryota > Metazoa > Chordata > Actinopteri > Percopsiformes > Percopsidae > Percopsis > Percopsis transmontana. The sequence goes on from JAOEHI010002893.1 coordinate 26,731, forward strand.
ATCAGAACACAAACCATGGGCTAATTTAAGGTTTCTAACCAGAAGATTTGAGCTGTCAAAATTAGTGTTACAGACAAAGCATAACATCTCAGTGTGGTTAAAAGGCCTTCAGTTGATTACAATTTGATAATTTAGCAGACACTTTTATCCAAAGCAACTTACAATTATATGGTGCTATTACATGGAGCAGATAGGGGTTAGGCGTCTTGCTCAAGGATGATGCTTACAGGTAGGCCACCTCCGGGGATCGAACCCACGACCTTCCGGCTGGGAGTCCAACGCCTAGACCACTAGACTATCCTGATTAACCTTGCCCTTAGTTGTGCTACCCTAGGTGTTTCCTTTACCTGGCCAATGTCTATTTCTTAGATTGCCCAAATGTCAAAGAGCTAAGAACCAAATTGCTAAACCATGTATAAGTGTTATATATGTAAGTCAGTGCTTGATACAACTGGAAAATTAATCCGGCACTTCAAGCTTTTACATGGCTTGTACCCAGGTAAGAAATTTAATCTCATATGCGCTCAGGATGGCTGTTCATTACAGTTCAAAAGTTTTGCAGGCTTTAGAAAACATTATAATGATGTTGTATCAAGCAGTGCCAACCTATCAACCCCACCTCAAGCTGCAAATCTCAGGTGGGGTAACTTCAGAAGAAGACTCTAGATCTAGGTGTGCCAGAGGAGGAGACAGGTCAAGCAGAATGTTCTATATCTCAAGAGATCAGTATAAAGAAATGTGTGCATCCATAATAGCTAAATTGCAGGGCAGTAGTGTTGCCAACAATGTTATTGTATCAGTCGTTGAAAGCATGGAGGAATTTGTTTATGATTTTCATTCAAACTTGAAGGAACAAGTGTCAAATGTTGTACCACTTAGCAATCCCAGTAGAAGTGCAGTTGAGAAGGTCTTCAGTGGTGTTCATTATTCTTTCTCTGACTTCAATACAGAAAGTAAATGGAGGAAATATTTCAGTGATTAATGGGGAGTTGTTGAACCTATCGAAGTATACTTGGGTGTTAGGTTTGATTCAAAGAGGAATAAGGTATCTGGAATGTATGAAAAGGTACCTGTCAATGACACGTTCATTTTTAGGAACCAGGAAGTGTGTAAACACATTCAAAATCAAAGTCAGAGTGACTTGTACCAGGCCTTTTGTGATGGACAGTATTATAGAAGCCATCCTTTGTTTTCTAAATGTAGCAGTGCACTTCAATTCAAATGTAGTACGATGACTTTGAAACCGTTAACCCTTTAGGCTCTAAACAGGGAATCCATAAACTGGAATGCTTGTATTTTGTGCTTTGTAACCTACCACCATGTCTGAATTCTTCCTCTCTGATGAATATACACCTCATTTCATTGTTTCATTCCCAGGATGCCAAAAAGTATGGCATGGACAGAATACTTAGTCCATTGGTTGATGAAATACTTGAGGAGAGTGGAATGAGAGCATCATTTTCAGATAAACCCATCTTTGGTACGATTGCACAGATTACAGGTGATAACTTGGGTCTAAATGGTATTCTTGGTTACTTGAAATCTTTCAGTGCAAACTTTTACTGTAGGCTATGTCTTACTGACAAGTCATCAGCTCAAACAGTATTTAGCCAGGATGACCCTATGCGTAGCAAAGCACTAAATGAGGACCATTACAGACATCTTGTTCAGAACCCAGTTGAAATCTCATGTTATGGTATCAAAAGAAACACCATACTTAATACATTGAGATACTTCAATATATCAGACAAATATGATATCTTAGAAGGTGTGGCACAATATGAAATCAAGCGCCTTTTCAACTACATGAGTCTACATGAGTGCTAATGATGCTATTCTCCAGATGGTATATGCCTTAAACTATGGCTATTTGGATAAATTTAACTGTCCAACAAAGATAAACCTATTACAATCTGGCAATAGCATTGGACTCAATGCCAGTCAAACATTGTGTCTGATTAGGAACATTCCCCTTATATTTGGCAATGTAGTCCCAGAGGGTGACAAATACTGGTACTTGTTGTTGCTTCTATTACAGATCATAAACATTGTGTTTTCTCCTAGCATTACTGAAGGAATGACAATATTTCTGAAACACCTTATAGGAGAGCATCATAGGTTGTTCAAGGAACTGTATCCTCTTAAAAATGTGATTCCAAAGCACCACCTTAAGATTCACTATCCTGAATGCATTAGGAAAATTGTCACTCTGGTTCATGTGTGTACCATGAGGTATGAAGCCAAACATAAAAAATTTTAAGACGTGTATTAAGAGTTTTAAAAATTTGAACAAACAAACATCAGATAGCTATAGCATACCACTGGGAGTCTCTTCTTTCAAAGGGCATTGTGTCTGGGCTGGTTAAAACATAACTGTTGGCTGTTCTTGAAAATGTTGAGTTGATTTCTGCATATTTCCAACTTAACCTATCTAGTGAAGTGTCACACCTTGGGTCAAATATCATGGCATTGAGTTTCGCTGTGGTCTTGTGGTTTGCTTAGATCTAGTAGATGACATTACAGTTTTTGGAAAAATAATTACCATTAGTTTGAGAGATGGAATATTTTTTTTTATATTTAATATGTTGAGCATTTTCATGCATTTCATGTTGTTGAACAGGAGCAAAGATTTTCACTCACAAAGCCAGAAAACCTGGCCTACTATAAGCCCTTTGATTTACAAATGTCCTACGGCATGTGACACTTTTTTAATGTTGTCTTGGCTAGTTGCATCTGAGTACATTTACATTTGTAAGTGAGTAAGTGGATGCGTATGCTTGGTTGCATAGTGGATGACATTCCAGTGTTTGAAAAGATTATTTTCATTATTTTGAGAGATGGAATTAATTTTTTTATGTCACACATGGAAAGGGAAACTTTTATGATGTGTGTGTTAATGCTTTTGATTTTGAACAAAGATTTTCACTCAAAGCCTTAATACTTGTCATATCAATTTGATTTACAAATGTCTTAAGGCTGACATTCTTTTGTGATTTTAGTTACATATGTGAGTAAGTGGATGCTCCTTAAATGTGACTTGCTCATATAGTGAATAAAATATTTCAGAATGAACACAATTATTGAGTCATTTATTGCTTGACTGTTTTAATATTTTACTCTAAAAGTGTTATTTCACTAACACTGTGACAGTGTTCAGAAAGGTAACACTTTAGAATGTATTAATGTAACATTTTGGTGGTGGGTCCCATATAAACACCTCAAAAGTGTTGAATTTTACACTGTTGGTGTTATTTTTCGCATTTCAAATTTGCTGTGCAATATGATCGTTTTGATGCGTTTATTATTATCCACACTAAAACCCTGTAAATAACCATTTTTGTCCAACAAATCATGCCCCACCACACTGACTGAAGTACTTTACGACTGTCCCACATTAGGCTAATCATACTGTCCCACTTTTCGATGTTCACTTAACCAGGTGATTTCAATGATTATTCCCTGTAATTGAAATCACCTGGTTAAGTGAATGAGCTGAAGGAAAACCTGGCAGGGCTTTTACTCTTTGAAGTCGGACTTACCCACCTCTGGCTGTTGCTCATCATTTGCCCCTACTGTAGAAGGATTAATGCTCAGCGCAGAGCGACAATATATCACCGCAGCAAGCCCCGGACAAAATGCCCGCGTACACGCACGTCCGTAATTCAATGTAGCCTATTAATAGGCCTCATTCCCCGCCACTGCAATCAAAACTCATAAGGACAATTATTTATTTGATGCAACCCTGCTATGCCACGGCTGTGAAAAGTACCAATTGGTTGGTTGAGTCAAAGGAAAAATTTTCCCGATGGGGTGGCCAGTCAAAATGAGAGCTCTCTGGGTGAAACAACCTTTTTATTTTCTGGGCGGAATAATAACCCTTGGCGCCGTAATGTTTTTTATGAATATATCGTTTGATAAAACAGTTATGTCAGGGGCACACACGGATACAACAGAGTCTTACAACGGAATTAAGCGGTTTGCCGATTTGGAGATGAACATCAAAAATATCTGTAAGTTTGTCTTAACTATATATTTTTTTATATATAAAAATCATCAAGTAGTTAACACAAAGATTAAAAATAAAATGAAATTGTATATGAAAATGTTAGAAAACCGATTAGGAACAGTAGGGTGTCTTCTTATTTCGTAGGCTATTTTCCAGGGAACATTAACAACTATATTGTACCAGATTATGTGGTTTTATTTTCTTTAACGGAACATTTAAATGGACTACATTCCAATGCAACACATTTATAGATGTAAGATCAAAATAGTCTCTGCACATGATAGATGGATAGATGGAGATATAGATAGATATAGTGAGTGAGTGCATCAATTTTAAATAATTATCATCAGTGGCAATAGCCCTACTGTGTCATTGCAGGATTTACAGGTTTGAGAGGTGAGCTATATTCATTTTTCTCTGCGCCAGGTATCCAAACTTGTAGGTTAGCAAAGCATGCCACAAACAATTATAACAATATAGGAGACGGGTTTCCATCATACATGAGGTGTATTGCCCTCTGACAGCTGCGTGTATGTGCGTGGTAATAGTTTGTGTGGATGGATCTCATAATCCTGTGTGCCTGTGTCTTTTCAGGGCGTAGTGAGTTGTGTTTAAAAGACTGTCGGGGTTGTTGACCAAAGTGTTTCTGTATTGGATGAAGGATTGGTTCTAGAAAGGTATTTGCACTATAGTCATGGGGAATCAGTTAGAATGTCTAAGTATACCAGGAGACATGAAGATCTAATCTTTATTGGTTCTTCAGGGTTTGACAAACTGATATCAGTGGAACAGACACACACGGGTTGTTCAGAACTGCCGCCCCATATGAGAGTCAGATAGGGAGTAGAAGGGAGTGCAGTCCTTAAATATGATCAGGTGAAGTCAATCAGGTTAAGGAGGAGAGGAAGTGAGGTAGGTGACGGTAGTGAGGAAAGAAAAATAGTTTGAGATCTTTACTACAGTTAAATTTTTTTGACCAAACGCTGCTCTACACCTCCGTTTTCAAAACAAACACTTTAGTCCACGACACCGACCATATTTTTAAACACAACTCGCTACGCCCTGAAAATCTACATGCACTCCCACAGATGAGAGCCGTCCACACAACCCACATAATTTTACACTAACACCAGGGTCGGCGTCAGAACGAAGCTAATGGGGGGGGCACCATAACTGACTTTAGAGAAATCTATTATGTTTATGCTTGATATGAGCTTCCTGTAAACCCAGTAGGCAGTCTAATTTCAAAACGTGCTGCAGTCTCTCTGCTTTGCTTTCTCTCTTACACACACTGCGTTATGCACCCACACTGCACAGAATTGTGCCTATATGTGCAAGCCACGTCTTATTCTCTGTCCCTCTCTCGCACACGGTGCGCGTCATTAGAACATTATCGTTTGGAATAGACTACACTACATTCTTCCGAAGAAATGCAATCACTTTGCCTAATAATCATGAACGCCAAGGTTGGCATCAAGTGAATTAAACCCATGTCTTACTTTTAGAAGAGTTGTAGGCGGTGAGTGCTTGTGTTGAACCTCCTAGGACGCTGTACTTTCGTGCTTTCTGAAATACTAACTGACTTGCGTATAAACGTAATGACAACAAATCACCAGACAATGAGCATACTACTTGCCCAAATGTGACCTTACGCAAATGCCAACTAGCTGTTTTTTTTTTCTCCCCCATTTAATGAAAATGTTGACGTTTAAGCCTGTGATTGGGGGGAAGAGTAACTCGTTTGGAGGGGCATTGCACCGCGAGTGCCGACCCTGACTTACACGCAGTCGAGTCGTTGCCAAGGTTTGCTCGGGAGCACTGCTGTGAAAGGGCTCTACCGCTCGGCATTATAAGGACATTAATCAACTAATCAGTGACTGTGCAAAGGAGATCAACCTACTAACGGATCACACAAAGTATCCCTTTGATCATGACTTGTGCCACGTAAACTCGTCCATCAAGGCTAGGGAATACTTTCTGAACCTTTTCTATAGGCCAGTGGGATCTAATACCAGTACCACGGAGGAAACTCATGTTGGGAACCTCTAATTGCCATTTTTGGTGGGCCTGAAGGGATGTGGATAGTATTTTATAAAGCTGGCCCTGAAATGATTGGGTAGTACTTGGTTTTGGCCCCACCGTCTATGGGAAATTAGCTCAGAATTATTGTATAGGACTTGGGGAAGGGATGCTTCGAGCCGCCCCATGAGCAGAATATTGGGGTTGACTGAATCAGAGATGGATGGATAAACTAGAGATATGAGTGGCCTCTGTAAGGCAGTTCTTAGGACCTCCTCAGTTACTATTTGATTTTCTAAGGTCACCTGCAGGGCTGTTTTTTGATAGCTCCTCCCTCTCCCTCCATAATCCTCCAAAAGGGTTAGGGTTAGGCCTAACCCTAACCCTGGGTCATTAGGTGGGTTGTGTACAAAACGCACCATGTACTTGACCAGTTGTTCCTTTTAGTGTAGGACTTAGTAATTAAAGGATTCCTGTAATTCCCTTTCTCCTCCAATTAAAGTTTATCCCTCAAAATCTAGTAATGAAGGCGGATGTCAAGGACAATGCTACGCATTATGTCCTGTTACTATGGTCTTATTCTGGGGCCAGATTTCGAAGAGGGCTTTGCTTTGGGACTGGTTTAGCGGCTTGGAGCAGATGGTACTCTGGGAAGCTCTGCTGTTGTGCGTGTTTTAATAGAAAACTTTATGTTTGACAGTTGCATAGGAGTGCAGCCTTCTGACTGCATGGTGGCTTTGATTAACTGGTCCCAGGACTGGAATTGGCCAACATTGGCTGGGACATGGGTAATGCCACAGAATATTGACTTCCGCAGCTCCCCAGAAGCTTTGTTACAGAGGGTTGGATGGCTTCACCGCGCATTGGTCTTCGTGCCGGAAGAGGAAAGAGGGTCCGTTCACCCACTGATGGGGTGCAGCCAACTCGGTGAGACTCTTCCCTCTTGTTATCTCATCGACAGGATTACAGGAAGAGACAACGTACCACCAGTCTGTTGCGCTGCTGAGATCCAAAATCTCTGTAATGTGGTTGGCAACAAAGACCTTGCATGACTAAATATGCCACTGAACCATACGCCTTTTCAGAAGCATCGCAGAAGACATGCAGGTGACCACTTAATTGGCAGGATGACTGTAGCACCTTGGAATGTTAACTTTGGACACATTAAGGAGCTCCTGTTCCTAAGCTTGCCAGGTTACTCTGATGTTCTCCGGTAATTTGGGGTCATCCCACTCGCGTTCCTTCAGCTATAGCTGTTGCAGCCTTACTTTGGCATGGGTTGTTGCCAAATCAAGCCTAGAGTACCCTCCTGAGTCCCCTTCAACCCGATCCTCATTTAGCCACAACTCTATACTTTCTGACTTTGGCTCTGGGGGAAAAGGTTTGACCACTAAAAGGCAGTTACTGGTCCATTGGTGGATTTTAAATCCTCTTGATGCCAGTACAGAGCGCAAACAATCTAGCAGATTCTTCTGTGGCCATTGGGAAGCTGTCTGTTATCCACATAGACTGAAGTACAGATTGCAAGGCATCCTCATTGCCTAGTTGGTGATCGGTGACATGTCTTTGTACTGCGCATATAGCACAACAGGGGTTACATGTGGTCTCAAACGGCAGAACCTGCTACTCGTAAACCTCAGGTGGTTTATCTCTCTTTAGGTCTCGCCAGAGGAAGCTGAGAAGAGGTTTTTCATGATCCAACAGTTTAATTTAATGGAACATTGACTTGATATCTCCGCTGATTGCACATAGCGGTACTGTCTGAATTGTAGGGGGACACCATTATGGAAGAAGCAGATGGTCATTTAGGCATTTAACTTGAAATGTGTAGGAGCAATTAAGGACCAAGAGGTGTTTGTTATGTTCCACAAGGTGACCAAAATCTGTTCCCTATTTGGTCATTACCAGACGCTAATATGCAAAGTGACTTGGTGTACAGAAATACATTTTCGTTAGCATTGCTCCCTGGGATTGTAATAAAACAATGATAAAATGAGAGCTTAGTTTGTCATGCTTCAGGAATCATGGCTGATTAACGATATTTTAATGTAGGCTATATCGACTGCTTAGTGTTCACGATGAATTGCCTACTTCAACTTACAACCCCGTTCCCCACAGCAGACAAAAACATACAAATAGCCAGAGGTGCCTAACTTTTTTTTTTTAAAGAAAATTAACTATAAATGTTGACATTTCTCTCACCTGTCAGACAATATGCTGAAAGCCTTTGGGCAAAAACAGGACGCCATGGACAAGGTTCTACATGAGGACAGAGCGGGGCACGGAAATGCAGATGACAGTGAAGCGTCAAAGGTCAAACAGCCTCCTGAGCAGAAAGAGTCCAATGCCCAGAAGATGCCAAACGACACACCAAATAAACTGTTTCCCAAGTCGCCCTTGTTTGACAACTGGGGGGAGAATTTGCTTGAAGATGACCAGAGAGAAGCCCAGGCTTTGTTTCTGAAATACGGCTACAACGTGTTCCTTAGCGACCGCCTGCCCCTCGACCGGCCTCTCACAGACACGCGTCATCCAAAGTGAGCAATATATTTTTTATGCTTCACTAACATCTCTTGTGCTGTATAAGGGCAAAAGCCACCTAACACCCACCTGCTCGCTAGACATTTGTACAGGAGTTACCAGACGGCTGGCAAGCAGTTTGTTGCATCTGTGCCATTACATTTCTGCTTATTTTAAAAAGGTTTCAAATAAGTTAAATTGTTTAAGGCTTAACCATTCTTAGGATATTGTTCACGCATTGGTAGGCTAGAACTAAACTGTTCTTGAGGTGTTTACCTGTCAAGTAACCAATCAGGTCTCTTGGTCGTGTGTGTGTGTCACGTACTCATGTTTCCCATATAGGATCAGTTTGGGCGGCTGTGTGTAAAATTGATGATGTAGGGGGAGGGGTAAAGAACTGCGTGGGGCACGTACTGAGTTTCAACCTAAACAATGTTTTGTTACGCTTGTTTTGATAAAGTTATTTCTAATTTTCTGTGTGGATATAAATGTTTAAGACGAGCAGGAACAAATTCCTGTCAGGGTTTACATGACAATAGCAAGCTTCTGTGTTGTCTCGACATCAGTTAACCTGGCAAACATTATTTTGATGTGCTCATGTCATATTCACAATGCTTCTTTCAGCTGTTTAAAAAAGACTTACAGCGCGGACCTTCCAACCATAGGCGTGGTGTTGATTTATTTAGATGAAGCCCTGTCAATCATAAAGAGGGCCATGATTAGCATAATAAATCGCACTCCTAAACACCTGCTGAAGGAAATAATTCTGGTGGATGATAACAGCTCCAACGGTTGGTGATACACGCATACACACACTCTTTCTAGCTTTCCCACATATTACTTTATTTTACTGCCATTTTATAGTCTAAAGCAGGGGTTTTCAAAGTCTGAGACTGTGGGCCTCCCCTTAATACAAAGCTTGGTATAGTGACCCCCTCATCCCACTCTTGGTTTACTTGCTCATTTTGCTCCATTTCTGGATGCGTATAGGAACACGATTATTTGATCCCATAGAATCCTCAAAACTACTTTATCTCTGAACTCTCTTTAACCAAAATCGCATACATTTAGGCTATTCTACGTGATCTCCTTTTGATAACTAATGTAATATTTTTCCACTTCCATGCACTGATCCTTCCTTGAAACTGTTTGGCGCTCCCCTGGGGGAGGCTTGCCTCCCACTTTGAAAACCTCTGGTCTAATGTCTGGTCTAATCACACACATAAATAAACCAATGAAAATTATAAAAATAGATTATGTACATATAAATGGTGTACAAGCACCGACTGGAACCCTATTGAGTTTAAGATTATTATTTTTCTTTACTGTCCACATAGGGGCGCTATATTTGGATGATTACTCGCTATCAAAATAAGGCAGAGCAAAAGTTCCCTTTGCTTGGTGTTCCTTGAGACGTTTGCCTTAGAATTTTTTTTTCTCTAGTCTATTTGAGTCTCATGAAATTTGGCGTGCATCATCCACAGACCTGTAGGAAAAAAATTTATTGAAAGTTGATAGGCCCAACTTTCTACGTTCACATGTCCTAATGGTTGTTAAAATAATAATTGGACAAAACAACAAACATGGCCACCAACATTCATTTATATTTCAGCAGCCAATAAATAGCGCTTTGGAGTAAGAATTAACTTTTTCTTGATTACTTGCATGCACCGGCAACCGACAACTACTGGCGTTGTTTTTAGATTTTATGAATATTAGACATTGTGGCACCAAGTGTATGGGCGGAAGAAACCCTGTGGATTTGTCAGGCTACACCTGCAGTCGTCCCCATTGGCCACATGGGGGTGCTGTAATATACCATTTTACATTTCGGTTAATAACTTGCTATTAAAGTGAAGTTGAACACAACACATTTTTGCTTTAGGTTCCTTGAGTGGTAGCGAAATCAAACCATAATCAAATCATGTACATTTCTGCTTTTCTGGATTTCCCGCCTTTTTGAATGTTTAAATTAAAAAACGTATAAGTATTTTGAACTCCTAAGCTATTCGTTAGGTCGATTCGGCATCTATGGCATCGCTGACTTAAAATTTCTGCATATTGTATTGTGGCTTTTCTCAGGTGGTGCTTAGTTGGGATTGCTTTGACCCTGATTTATTATTGCTAATTATTATTTTTTGATATTGTTAACATTGTGTAGGACTAAAAGGTAAATTATTTTTTTTATGCCATTAGAGGACCTGAAGGGGGCCCTTGACAGGTTTGTCAAGTCTGTGGAGGAGCATCACCTGGAGCTCCGAGTGACTCGGGTGAGACACAGCGAGCAGTTGGGCCTAAGCCAGGCCCGCATCTCCGGCTTTAAGGCCGCCACGGCCGAAGTGGTGGCTGTCCTGGATGCACACATAGAGGTGCATGAGATGTGGTAAGACATACACTGTAAAAAAATAATCTGTAACTTAATGGAATTTTACCTGTCTATTTCAAAGATTTTCGGGTATTTTTGAAATGCATGAAAATATTAATACAATTAAATAGACTGCAAATTTCTTTGTCTAATGTAAAATAACTTGTAAAACCTGTGGCTTTGAATAACCATAATTCAGTTTTTATGAGGACATTTTTGTTTTTTGGCATAAAAATAGTGTTAAAATATACTTCCAAAATAATTTTATTTTTATTTAAAACTGTAAAATTTGTCTTGTGTACAGGTGAGGTAATTCCAAGTCTACTTAAAGTACAATTAAAGCTATATAAAAGAATGCCTAATTAGAAACCTAGTTTTATACTTTGACGTGCAAAAATAAGCCCTAATTCGTTATTGTTTAGTTTATACTCTCTTTTTATACTCTCATTTCAAGTAGAAGTGTATTTGTATTGTTTATCATTTGGTCTTTGTGTTGTTTAAGTTCATTCTTGGGTTTATTTAATGTTATGCACCGTGAACGTGACTGTCATTGTGAATGATAATGACCTAACTATTTGGTAAAAATTGTAATACTCCTGTTTGTGCTCTTTCCAGTTGAAAGGTATTTGCCTCAGTGAGCTAAAACAGTGTCATTCTCCCAAGAATGACCCAGCCCACTTGGTGAACGTACACCTAAGTGGGTTAGAAGTCTAAAACTAATAAACTAGTAGTATACCTAATTTTTTTTTTACATTAAATAAACAAGATTCTTCTGTAAAATTAAGTAATAAAACTCAACTAATAGCGGCACTCTTATGCAATTTCAAGCTCAATAATTTTTATTATAGCAGTATTCGACCATATTTATAGGTAATTTCAGGTGTAAATATCCTTCATTGAACGTTTAAAATCTGTAGAATTACATAACATTTCATGTAAAATCAAAGCTACAAACTGTATTTGTATTATGGAAAATTACTCTATTTTATGAGGTGGTTATTTACTGTTATTTCACCGTATTTTTTTGGCACCCCAGCTGCCGGGATATTTTATCTTTCTTTTTTTAAATTAAAATTGCATTGAGTACAACTAAGCTAATTAGTTTTAATGGGCAGGTATATGTTAACACTTTAAGGGGCTTGCAGACCACTTATGTTAGTATTTATATTGCAGAACTACTGTAGACAGTGGTAGTAGTATATTGGAATGGGTGTTTATGAAGGACCTGCTATTGCTCAATACTAATAATATAGCCAAGACACACAACAGGAGATGGGAGTTAGAATAATCGCTCTCTCTGTGCTCCCCAGGGCCGAGCCACTGCTGACTCAGATAAAAGGAGATCGAACTGTGATCGTGTCCCCTGTTTTTGACAAAACAAATTTCAATAACATGGAGGTTATTCAATACTCGGCGGCCTCACATGCCTTCGACTGGGCGTTGTGGTGCATGTACGAGAGCTTTATGCCCGACTGGTACAAGCTCGGAGATGAATCCATGCCTGGAAAGTAGGTTGGAAAGTAAAAATGATTATTTTTGTTTTACTGGACTGATGGTGCTCAGTTCATAATCAACAGTTTATTTGGGGGTGGGGGGGGGGGGGGGGGGGGGGGGGGGGGGGGGGGGGGGGGGGGGGGGGGGGGGGGGGGGGGGGGGGGG
>JAOEHI010002894.1:0-11228 GCA_025447815.1 Percopsis transmontana
ACCCCGTTTCCTCCTTCCCCTTTCCACCTTCCCTTTTCCTCCTTCCCTTTTCATCCTACCCTTTTCCTCCTTCCCGTTTTCTCCTTCCCTTTTCATCCTTCCCTTTTCCTCCTTCCCGTTTTCTCCTTCCCTTTTCATCCTTCCCTTTTCCTCATTCCTGTGTCCTCTTTGCTGTTTCCTCTTTGCTGTTTCCTCTTTGCTGTTTCCCGCCAAAGAGTGAACTAGACAATCCTGCATCTTAAAGCAATGAATTTAAAAGCCAAACAGAGGTGAGATTTATTTATTGCAAATAATTTCCATTTTATTCAGAACCTAAAATTCTCAAATGTAAATATTTAATTGGCATCATTTAGTGTGGGAGGCCCACTGTACTCTGCGACTGACAGGGCTATCTGTAGCCTGTTAGCATGTCTGCGATGCATTCTGGCACATTCCTCTGTTGGCAGACAGCCACCCCGGGGCAGGAGGGGGGCACTAGGCCAGATGGGGTGGGAGGAGGAGGCGGAGGAGGCGGAGGTGTGATATACGGCGACACACAGCAGCGTATTAACACGGAATCATAGATTAATTTATGCTAGCTGTTAGCATGCTAGCCGTAATGAGGTAGATCTGTCTGCGGAAACAATTAGTCGCTAATTAATAAATGCGTGTTCAGATTAGTGTCCCACACGCCGACAGCTCATTGATTATTTGGTTTACGTTCTTAATTCATTCATATTTAGCTGATCTTGAGATCCCCCACCAGAAATCTAATGTTTGGTCATTATTTGTAATAATAATAATAATGTAATAATTCCAGTTGACGACAATACACAGGATAAATGAGGGTTGGTTTTCTGGGTTCCCAGCCAGTGAGTCTGAATAGGTTACCTGCTTGTTCTTTCAGATGAATACATTTAGAACCAGTTAGAGTTTAATCTCAACTCAATCCAAACTTTAAATATGCAGCATACATACACAGGTACATAGATTAGAGGTGCATAGATTAGAGATGAGATATAGATTATTATTATTAAACTTTAAACACACTGTCCCATCCTCACTTTGAGAAGCCCTGATCTGAACACACCTTCTGGACTAGAGGTGTGTGTGTGTGTGTATGAGTGTGTGTGTGTGTGTGTGTGTCCACACTTTAATAGGCAGCTTCATTGGCTCAGATACAAGTGTGTCCATGTGTGTGTGCGTCCATGTGTGTGCGTGTGTGTGTGCGTGTGTGTGTGCGTGTGTGTGTGTGTGCGTGCGTGTGTGTGAGAAGGATTCTGGGGAGACTAGATGGCTCTGGGCTTTGGCTCAGAACACAACACACTAATTACTGCTTATGAGTGTATTGTGCTTATAGTTCTACACCAGTGCTTTAGTCTGGGCTGTTCTGCGCTGCTATTGGCTGTGAGGTGCTGGCAGGGCTTCAGAGAGCGCAGGTACACACACACACAGCTGAACACACACGGCCCTGCTGGTTCACGCTAGCGGCGCTACACGCTAACACGCTAGCGCCGCTACACGCTAGGGGCAATGAGACCTACACATGTATTTCTATGCACACACCACACTGCATCTAGCAGTCGGTGGCCGCTATGTGGTGTCAACACATCGTGGTCGGAAACGGCCTGACGAGATTGTGTGACGTCATGTAACCAAACACATGAATATATAACCATCATGTTCCTTCATGGTCCAGCGGGACATTTCCACACCAGCCATAGACACACACAGTGTGTCTCTTATCAACCGGCGACGCCGAGGTCACTTATCAACACCACATGTCTTCTAACACACGAGACTGCAGTGCAGATGGACCCTTCTCCACCAACGCTCTTACATGTTACGCTGTCTGGTCACGCCTCTGGCTCCGGAACGCCGGGCTGCTATGTACAAGGACAGCCTGATGGTGGGGCCTCGGTTTGGTTCAGTGTAAACAAGCCAATGTAGCATAATGCCAGGTCTCCTTAGCAGCTACAGTGGGACATCTCTGTATGAAGAGGGCTCCTGTTAGAAGGAGGTGTGTGCGTGTGTGTGTGTGTGCACACGTGAGCGAGCGCACCTTGAAGTCGTCGGGTAGCAGCAGCTTGCTGGTCCTCAAGAAGCTCAGGATGTAGCGGAAGATCTCTCCGTCGCGGTCGATGAAGTAGTGCTGCTTCAAGCTGTCTAGCACGATGGGCTCAGTGCCATTAAACAGCCTGCTGATCCTGCACACGCACGCATGCACGCACACACACACACACACGCCGCAATGAGCCGCTGTCTTCAAATGCATGAAACAATTACACTCCATTTATTTTTCTATTTTATTAGCACCAAGCTTGATGTGTTAGCATCCAGGTTGAAAGAGCAAGCTCAGGGCTATGTTCCCCATCATCCTACCCTGTTTGAAGTGTCCCTCTGTCCACACTCACACACACACACACACACACACACACACGCTGCTTGTACCTAACAGAAATGAATGTCATAGCTGTTATTCTCTCTGTCAGAGGAGATCCACCCACGCAGGGAGCAGAGAAGACATCTGTACCTCATTTCACTTCTCTGGAATTAATGTGTTATTTCCTAAATGTTCAATATGTACTTCATATGTTACTTAATATTTCTATTAGCTCTCCATCATACAGTTACTAGCGTTGTTTTGCTCGTAATCATGCTCGTCATGTGGTCTAATGGGAGTCAGGGAACAGTTTGATACTGTCAAACTGCTGTTTGATTGACAGCTGTTTGTGTGGCTACAACCTGTCAGCTCACATCCGATGTTCGCTTTCCTCCGACATGGCTAGTATGACCCTCTCTCTCTCTCTCTCTTCCTCTCTCTCTTTCACTCCCTCTTCCTCTCTCTCTTTCCCTCTCTCTCCCTCTTCCCGCCATCTGTCTCTCTCTTTCTCCCTTTGCCTTCATCCTTCTCTCTCTCTCCATTTCTCTCTGGAAATCGATGCAAAATGCTTTATAAAAAACCAATACTCATCTCTGCGTGGCCTGCGGGCTTTTCATCTGGTCTTGCAATTCTTCCAGCTAGAGTTTCACCAGCTGCCCCGGGGGCAGCGCTCATCTCCTTTTTTAAAAAGCAATTAAAATGCTGCTGTTTCTCTTTCTTCACCCCCCCCCCCCCCCAATGCTGTGTCTCCTGCTCTCCGTTTGTTTTGTCCAAACACACACACACACACACACACACATGCATGCACACATGCACACGGACACACACACACACAAGCGCACGGACGCACACACACACACACACAGAGGAGGCCAGACAAAGGCTGAATTGAGAGATATTAAGTAGGAATGTCAAAAGGAAGAGAGAAAGGAATGAAGGAAAAGAAAGGAAAGAAAGGGAAGAGAGAAACACATTGAGGAGAGAGGCAGAAACATACGGAGGTTGAAGAAGAGGGAGAAGAAGGGTAGAAGAGAGAGAGAGAAAGAAAGGAGAAGAGAGAGGAGGTGCAGAAGAGAGAGATGAGGAGAAGAGAGAGAGACAGAAAGGAAAAGAGAGAGGAGGGGTGGAAGAGAGAGAGGAGGGGTAGAGGTGTCAAGAGGAGGGGTAGAGGATGCCAAGAACAGCATCTCATCCCTTCATCCAGCCGCAGCTTCCAGCACTGCTACCGCTAATGGACTGTCAACACTGAGCAACCTTTGACCCAGGAAGCAAACAACACCCTCCAACCAACCCTGACCGCGGCTTACAAAACCCTGTGCTCTGATTGGCTTTTCAAATGCTTTTCAAAATGCTGTAAAACAACCAATAACCAACAATAACAATAACACATCCAGTAATCTAGTATCATAACAAGTAATTTAACTAGTTGCTGATTACCAACTATATCCTTTGGTGAAAGATATATATTAATTTAGATATATTAATAATTACTAATTAATATTTTCTAAAAGACCAAGCAATCACCGATGCTATCGGCAAGGATAAAACACAGAACAGATTTCTTCTAACTCTATGTAATCTAATAAATCATGTCGTACGTGAGCATGAGACAGAGTGTGTATCAATGTTTTATAACTCCTGTCCCGTTACACGACCACTCTGACACAGACGAACGAGGCCAACCTACTTAACAGAGCGAGTTTCTCTTGGAGCGCTGCATTATTAAAGCAGCGCTCTATTAAAAGTAATCATCAAGTTAAAACCCTTTCACCTCCCCTTAAACTGTCCAGGCAAGATTTAAGATTTACAACACATTCAGCTGTTTCATGTCTGTGAGGTTTTACAGTTACGTGTGCAGATACTGTTTTGCTTTCTGCTGTCAGACACCCTGTTCAACTCAGAGAGAGAGGGAGAGAGAGGGAGAGAGAGAGAGAGATAGGGAGGGAGAGAGAGAGAGGGAGGGAGAGAGAGAGAGAGAGATAAGGCTAAGGTGCGACTGTAAAAGAAAGAAGGTCTTCACATATTTGTATAAAATATATTATATTGTTTTAAGTCGCGTTCCTGGCGTTAATACTCATGATTATAATTTGCACGAAGACGGGTTCAGCAGATTTCCCAAACAAACAGTTTTTTACCAGCAGAACTTCTAGATAGGAAACCAACTCACGCTAGTTCCTTGCTGCTGTCAACAACTGATAATTATATTATATTCATATTTACAGAGGTTGATGCACTATTCAACTGTTTACCTTTGAACAGCATTGAACAGCTATTATTAAAAAAACATTTCTCTGATGTGAAACCTGTCAGCTCAAATAACATATTCTGTCAAATAAATTCTTACGGAATAAATCCAATCAATCCACTTATTAAAACATGTATACGGAATCAATGAAGTTTAAGTTAGCCAAGTCAATCTCCAGTACATTAATAACACATTAATAACTATAGATGTGAATCCTCTTAAATAACAATACTACTGACTGAAAAAGTCTGAATTATTGGGTTTATGAAGTTAACAGTTTACCTATCAATTGATGTTAACTTGGCGCCGGTGTGTCATCGTTATTCAGCACAGATTAAAACAGTCAGTTGGAGAAAGATCATGTGCAGAGTGTCCACTAGACCCTCTAGATGTTTGGATGTTAGATAGTGTGATGGAGATGGAAGCTGTGATCATGTAGGCTACATGTAGCCTACATGATCACACAATAAACGATCCCATTAAATCACTAATAAAGTGTGGTGCCACGCGCGCTGCTTACCGTGAGTCCGGGTACTTGGTGAGGGTCGCGAGGCTGCTGGTGTACATGTGCCCGCCCACGTCGATGTGCACGGGCGCGTTGGCCTTGGTGAGCTGCGCGGGCAGCGGGATGCCCTGCGCGAGCAGCGGCGACACCGGGGAGCGCGTGAGGGACAGGCGCGACATGCTGCGTCCTTCCTGCGGACACGAGGACAGAAACAACACGGACACGCGCTCCATTCAGCACAGGGCCCGTCAGCCTATCAGAGCACTTCCCTCCTGCCCGCCTGCTCGCGTGCGTCTGCGGAGCAGGAGTTCCCGCCGCCGCTCTAATTAAGGGCTGTTTGTCGCGCGGGAGCCGCGCGGCACGGGGGGGGGGGGGGGGACAGAGGCGCGTGAAGGTGTCAGGGAGGGGGGGAGGGGAGGGGGGGGGGTCGCCCAATGCGAGCACGAGAAATCGGGGACACGCTGCAACTTAGTTGTGTGGGTGCGAGCGCTTCGCGTGCACACGCACGCACAGCGACGTGTGTTTACATGCGGCGGCCCGACAGCCCGGGAACAGCAGCGACGCAGTACGTCACGGCGGGGCACCGGGTCAAAGGTTAGGTCCACGGGCAAACAACAGCTGTTTGGCAGCGGCTACAGAGGCGGGGTTGGTCCGGGAGGTGTGGTGCGGGTCCCCGGCGGGTCCCCGGCGGGTCCCCGGCGGGTCCGTACAGAACCTCCATAACTCCAGAAGAAAGAATAGACTCGCGTGGAGCGTGACATCACGGCCTCCCCGCGCCGCGCCTCGGAACCAACCCGTCTCGTGCTCAACGTGGGTGGCGTCAGGGTTCCCGGTCCGAGTCAATGTGTGCACCTCCTGTCAATCAATCAACTAACGAAACACATCCCGTCACGCGCAAGACGCGCGCACACACGACATAGAAGGTACTAAATATAGTAAATATAGTTCCCGCTATATAAGAGCTAATTAGCCTTTCGTGTTATTATAGTCATTAGATAAAACACCCATGTGTTCAGTAGAACTCGGTAGAAACCAATAGTTACTAGACTAGTTATTAGACTATTTACTAGACTATTTATCAGACTAGTTATTAGACTAGTTACTAGACTAGTTATTAGACTAGTTACTATAATATCTATTTATTAGACTATTAGACTATTTATCAGACTATTTATTAGACTAGTTACTAGACTAGTTACTATACTATCTATTTATTAGACTATTAGACTATTTATCAGACTATTTATTAGACTATTTACTAGACTAGTTATTAGACTAGTTATTAGACTAGTTACTATACTATCTATTTATTAGACTATTAGACTATTTATTAGACTATTTACTAGACTATTTACTAGACTACTTATTAGACTACTTACTAGACTATTTATTAGACTAGTCATTAGACTAGTTACTATACTACTTACTAGACTATTTATTAGACTATTTACTAGACTACTTATTAAACTACTTACTAGACTATTTATTAGACTATTTATTAGACTATTTACTAGACTATTTACTAGACTACTTATTAAACTACTTACTAGACTATTTATTAGACTATTTACTAGACTATTTACTAGACTACTTACTAGACTATTTATTAGACCATTTATTAGACTATTTTCTAGACTACTTATTAGACTAGTTACTAGACTAGTTATTAGACTATGTATTAGACTTTTTATTAGACTAGTTACTAGACTAGTTATTAGACTATGTAATAGACAATTTACTAGACTAGTTACTAGACTAGTTATTACACTATTTACTAGACTAGTTATTAGACTACTTACTAGACTATTTATTAGACCATTTATTAGACTATTTACTAGACTAGTTATTAGACTATTTACTAGACTATTCTTCACCAACAGCTGAGTTCTCTATCAACCACATTTGACCAACATGGCGTCTAATTCCCACCGTATAGAAAGTAAATCTATAGCCTACTCTAGGCACGGGCAGCCTACCCGCACGCGGAACAGACCCCGACCACCCGGAGTTATGTCCTCGCGGAGATGCGGAGATGCGGAGTTATGTCCCCGCGCTTCCAGAGAAGCACCACGCGTATTAAAGTGCCCGCTGCTCACACTGCGAGCGTGTGACCCGGCCGTCCAGGTTCCCTACGGAACAGCCGTGCCCCCGTGGCGCGGTTCTGCTCCGGGAGCGTTTGTCTTCGTACCGTTTCAAACATCGTCCCGGCGTCCGCGCTGATCCGCGCCGAGCCGGCGTCAACCGGGGCAGCGGCTCCGGGCTCTCCCGCTTTCCGACCGCGCCGAGTTCGGCCGGTTCGACGTCGAGACCCAGCTGGTCTGGACTGTAGGCCTACCGGACTCGGACCGCGTGTCCGCGCGCTGTGTAGCGGCCCAGGCAGGCAGGCAGACAGGCAGGACGACAGACAGGCAGGCAGGCAGACAGGCAGGCAGGCAGGACGACAGACAGGCAGGCTGTAGCAGGAGACCAGTCTTACCTTGAACATCGGGATCTTCTTCCGTCTCCTATTTCCACTCGTCCGGCGGGCGGGCGCGTGCTGGAGGAGTCCTGCTCGGGATCGCGACTCCTCGGCGTCCTCGTGGCGAGATCCCGGCTGCGGGATGTTGCTGCGGGAGACAATAAGGTCTCTGAATACCAGAGGAGCTAAAGCGGCTCGTGGCTGCGGGCTGCACGCGCCTCTGGGCCAGATTACTCTTCAATTAGACCCCCCCCCCCCACCCACCTCACCCCTCACCCCCCCGCCCCCCGCCCCCGCCCGGCCCCGTGCACGGAGGCAGCGACACGCGCACGCAGAACTTCTCCCGGGAAACAAAGTAACAGTACACGCGCGCTCCCTCGCGTGGAAGCGATGTTAATATTCCGCCTTCATGTGCGCGTGGCGCTCATCGTCAGAACATAAGACGCGTCAACTGTGACAGCCAAGCCCGCCTGTGTGGAGGTCTCCCCTAGGTCCGCTTTCTCTTCTAGCGACCCTGCAGACCGCGCGCAGGCAACGGGACCTAGCCCAGATTGTGACGTGTTTGATCATCACACGGTAGGCCTACGCGCACGTGTCACCGCGACGACGTCATGAGTTATTTACTTTTAGTTTGTTTGTTGGCGGGTAAATAAGGGTGATTAACGGCTTCCCGCGTCCTGACGGCGGAACGGCGGGAAGCTTTCGCTGAACTTTGGCGCCAACCAGTGTATGAAATAATGACTGAAAGAAGATATTTTAATATTTCTATTTATTTATTTATTTATGCTTTAGTTCCAGGGGTCAGCGCGCACACACACACCCAGCAACCATGATGTTATGATGTGTGATCTCCACCGATCCCCACAATCAGCCCCCCCCCTCCCTCACGGATCTCCCGCGTGACCCTACGGCGCTGATTCGCTGTTTCCCGCGCTACGTGTGCTCCGCAGGGGCACGCGCCTTCCTCATTAATGCCACGAGCCTGCAGTGGGTGCCATTAGGCTACAGAGACGTGCACGCGCGTGTACAGTTAAAGATTTAAATAGCTTACAAAGCATCAGGTCATCTCCTTCCTTTATGGATTCCTTAGGAGGTCTGAGGAAGGCAGGGGCAGGTCACTGGAAGGTCACTGGAAGGTCACTGGAAGGTCACTGGAAGAGTCACATGTATTCTCACAACAACGTTCATATTCTGTATGAAATAACGTTCACGTTTTGTGCGGATAGAAGCTTTAATCTCCATTTCCTTGCTACAAGTAGGCTATATTTCAATGAATAATGATGTCTAAATGATCAAGGTTTAGATTAGAAATCAATATGGATTAGATATGGATCGTTCTGTGCATTTGCACTGCCACGGGAGGCGGAAAACAATATTAAATATTAACAAAATATGAAAATAATAGCTGCAGATCCCTCAGATCGCTGGCCTCTCACAGATGTATGCTAATGAGATGCAGAGCTATGCATATATTCATGATATAGGAGGTTTATCACACAGACAGGAGGGACATTTCTGTCACCGCATGTGTTTGACTGTTCTCAGGATAATAAATAATATAATAATGCGCAGCCTATATTTTATTGTATTGTATTAATATAAATGCGTATATGAAATAAACTGTATGTTATTGTATGACTTCCTCACAACTAGGTCACGATCGGTATCGCCACGCATCCCCACCTACTGGTCAACGGCGGGATTACACCCACCTGGGCGTCCAGAGTCGTAATTAATTAAAATGAGCCGTGGCAGATAGATGGAGAAATGCCCGTTTTGATAACCATTTAATATAAATGTATCACTGCGTTATTACCTGTTTAATACACACTTATTACCTGTTAATTACCTGTTGTTATAACCTGTTCACTAGCTGTTTATTAGCAGTCCTGCAGCCTGCCTGGTTCTGCTCTGACCCAGTTAACCGGGCCACCCCCCCCCCCACCCCCCCTGCTGGCAGTAGCTCTCAAAGCTGTTCCACATCAGATCAACGGGCCCGCGTGTGTCTCCGCCCGCGGCCAGAGCAGAAACTTTCTCCAGAACAGGGAGAGCTGGCTCTGAGACGCTGCTGTCAATCCTCCTCTCGCAGGCATCCGACATGCTGCTTGATGTGAGCGTGGTGGAGGTGAGGCAGCCACGAGTCTCTCCAGACGGGGTGCTTATTAATAGAACCAGTGTTGTGCACAAACACCTAACAAGCACAGAGATTCCCCCAAGTGCTTAATGGCAGCAATTAAGGGTTTGAACACGCCGAGCTCGGAGAGAAGTCGTCACGTCTGAGACTCAAACCCGGTGACACCTGCAGGGTTGTCACACCGCTGCTTCTGGAGCAAAGTATTACTGGAGATTAAATGTGATACGGGTCTGTAAATACGCCACATGGGTTATTAATAATGATGCGTATTTAAAGGCCCTCTAAACTAAAGGCCATTTAACACACTGAACTGGTTATGTTTTGCACAATACCCATATTTCCCTCCGGGCGATCAATAAATCCAATCTAATTATATCTACTGATATCTACTGATATCTACTGATATCTAACCTATAATTTGCTTATTCGCTGATACAAAATAAAGAGGATTAGGGATCATATTCACAATAACAACATAACGTCTAACATAAAATGACACCAGGGAGCATTCTACGAGCCTCGCTTCGGCTTCAAGCGTGTCTTATTGGCAGCCAGCTTTGTAAAATACCCTTAAATGATCAATCTTAGGTGCTGCCATCATGTGGCGTAAGAATGTAATTACACGCCAGGCCTGCCTGCCACATGATAATGGATCCCCAGCGGGTCAACGCCTCAGAGAGCAGAGGGAGCCATGTTGGTCTCCTATCACATCTGGTACACATCACACCCCCCCCCGAGGGCTGGCCCGCCCTCATTAGAGTGCACGTGTCACTTTGGAGTGCACGTGGCATGACAGCACTTATGCTTTACATTTCCCATCATCCATCACAGGGCTGTCATCTCCCACAATGCACCGCTCGCATACGCTCCCAGGGTGTGTGTGTGTGTGTGTGTGTGTGGACAGACCGGGCTCTGATGTCTCTGAAGACGCACGGCTGTGTCAACATGGAGGACTCGCCCCTGACAGAGAGGGGAGAGGGGTAGAGCTCGCCGCCCCCCAGGCTGACAGGGACACAGGCTGTTGGCTGATGACATGTAAGGGTCCCAACATGCAATCCCACCAAGTGAACCAGCATTGTTCCACTGGAGGCTCGTTGTGCTGCCAGCCTGGTCTGAGGTGGATGTCATCACATTCTGTCAGCGTTTGGTCGGGTCTGACTCACAGGCCAGCAGGGGTAACAGGATAGCACCCTGCTGGCACACACACACACACACAGCTTGTGCCACCGACGGATACGCTGTTGTTTCTGCAGACAGTGTTCTGGGCTGTGGTACCAGCATGGCTGCTGCCTCCACTAGGGAACCAGGTGAGGATTCCTCTTACACCCCCTCCCATACGGACGGAGCTAGACCACGCCCACACCCCCCACATGCCCCTTCTGCCCGACTGCGTTACCCCCCCCTTGTGGGTGAGAGAGGAAGTCCACCAAAACCACCTGCACAGTATAAATACTACCATGTATACACTACATACGGTAATACTACCACTGTCTACAGTACTACTGCGGTATAAATACTACCATG
>JAOEHI010002895.1:0-11226 GCA_025447815.1 Percopsis transmontana
TGACTGTGTGTGTGTGTGTGTGTGTGTGAGGCTGTGTGTGTGTGTGTGTGTGTGTGTGTGTGTGTGTGAGGCTGTGTGTGTGTGTGTGTGTGTGTGTGTGTGTGTGTGTCTCACCCAGGGAACGGCACCAGCACCTCCTCCTGCCAGTCCTCCTCGCTCTCGCTGTCGCCCAGTGCACTGTCTGAGCTCACGTTGCGTGGGATCTCCCAGTCGTTGACCGGCGCCCCCTTCTTTTGGTCCCCTTTGTCCCCATCGCTGCCCTCCTGGGGGGCCGTCACCGAGACCACAATGCCCTTGTCCCGCTCAGCGTAGCAGCTCCTACAGCAGACAGACTCCGGGGCGTCCGTGGAGCCGCACCGGCGCCTCCTCTGGACCTCCACGGCAACCCCCGCCGGGCTGGACCCCGAGCTCGAGCGGTCGCCCGCACCCGGAGAGGCCGCAGTCCCCGCGGGCCGGGGGGCTCTGCCCAAGGGGTCCAGCAGCTCCCTGTGCGTCCTGTCCTGCGCGGCGCGGCCCACGTCGTCTATAGTTCTGGTCTCCACGGGGTTCTCTGGGCTGAAGTACTCGTCAAACTGGCTGTAGTCCAGGCACTCTGGCCCCCACTGGGGCATCTTGCTGGGGACGCGCTGCAGAGGCGGAGCCTCCTTGGTCGGGTTGCTTTGGTCCGCTGGCGCCGCGCTGCTGGTGCGGCTCAGCGGAGCCGCTCCTTGCTGCTGCTGCTGCTGCTTCTTGTGCCTCTTCATGGCCTCCTCCAGGTTCCTCCTGCGGCTCTCCGTGTCCGAGTCGGGAGACATGGATTCCCCGATGAGGAAGGTGACTTTGGTGCCCAGCTCCTTCTCCTCCAGGAGCGGGAGCGCCATAGGCCCCGCCCCCGCGGCAGGCGGGTTCTTGTCCGGAGGCTTCTTCTCCACGGGCGTCCCCGAGGAGCGAGGTCCTGGCGGCTTGGCTGCGACCTCCGCCCCCGCCTCCGCCTCCTCGCCCGGGTGTGCGGCGGGGGTCCGGGGAGGGGGCTGGGGGAGCTCTGCTAGCTCCAGTGTGCTCCGGGTCTCGGCCCCCAGCGCACGGCCCTGCTCGCCGAGGGAGGCCGAGCCGACGCGCAGCACCGTCTCCAGCCTGGCCTGGGCGTGGGAGGGGCTACCGGACTCCTTGTGGGGCTCGAGGGGCTCGCCCCCCTCGCCCCCCTCGCCCTCCTCGCCCTCCTCCGTCTCCTCCTGTGCCTCCTGGGTTTGGATGACAGGAATGCTGCACTGGTTGCCGTGGCGACTCGCCTGGAGCACGCTGCTCCTGGAGCCTTGGCTCTCGCCACTATTCTCCTCCTCCTCCTCCTCCTCCTCCTCCTCCTCCTCCTCCTCCTCCTCCTCCTCAGGCGCGGGACCAGCGCCGGGCTCCAGCTCGGGGTCGGCGCTGGTGCCGCTCTGCGGGCTGTGGTCCGAGGGGTAGACGCGGGCGCTCAGGTAGTCCCCGCCGGGCTTGTGCACGGTCACCAGCACGTAGTCCGACTCCTCCACCTCGCCCCGCCGCAGGGAGGTGGTGATGAGGGAGCCCGGCACCACGATGGCCTCGTCCTCGGCGCTGTCCAGCAGGTGGGTCTCCAGCAGCTCCGAGCAGCGGATGAAGTAGGTGAGCACGTACAGCAGCCGCTGGACCAGCTCCTGCCGCCGGCCCACCACCACCGTGCGCGACAGGCGCACCGGCGAGCCGATGGCCCCGTACAGGTCGCCTGTGTAGAGGGGGGGGGGCAGACGGGTCAGAGGGACGGTTCTCTACGTGGGCGATGCTTGTAATCGTCTTTTCATTCATTAGAATCTAGTTTGGTCTTTGAATCAACCGTGCCACCTTTATAGTAATGTTCCAGCTAGAGCACAGTAGTGTCTTAGCTTCATGGCTACTTAGAGCCCCACTAGAGCTGTGTTAATGAATGGGTTGAACGATTACAGTATGTGACAGTGATATAAGGCTGTTCTGTTGCATTACAGAGATAACGCTAATGCAAGCTAATGTCTCTGCAGTTCCCTGGCCAAAGCACTGGGGGGCAATGTTTACTCAGTTACAATTCTTTTCCGTTGCACAGTCCTTAAGCAGTGTATAGTTTGGAATTAATTCATTCTTTTGTTTTGTACAGAGACATTTTCACAGGCTGTACTGAGGAGGTAGGGCAAGTAAGTTGAAACTGGAGCCCGCAAAGCTGTCTTGGATATCGTGAGCTTTCCAATTCAATTCCATGTAGTCGGCCAAGCCGACAATAGTATGACATTGAACGCCTGTTAAATGTTATTGTTACATGTCTGTCTGTCTGTCGGTCTGACCTAGCTGCGCCCACAGTGGGTTGTAGGGGTGCGTCTTGGCCAGCATGTCGACGCTTTGTGACGAGTGCTTCTCCAGGAAGATCTTAATAGGAGGCTGCCCATTGGGCATGACTGTCGGCACCCAGGCCAGATGATTGGTCAGGATGGCTGTTAATAACGCAGGAAGGAATCTGGAATATGAAACCACAGAAAGATAGAAATTAGTTAATACATTAGGACAGATGAAAACAATTATAAATATTATATACCATATAATTGTATATAAAATATATTGCCCTTCCTTTAATTGTAAAATGCCACTTTCTGTCCTCTCACTTCCACACACACACACACACACACACACACACACACACACACACACACACACACACACAATTAGCGTGACTCACTTCTCAGTCCTGACCAAAACTGTCTACTTCCCTCCCTGTCTTGTGATTCAGTGTGACGGAGGTCAAGTATAATTATGTGACAATGGGGACCGGAACTGTTGACACAAGGCTAGTCATCACAACCGGCGGTTATGGGAACACGGACTTGCACAGCCTCAACTGTTGCTGTGCGGTGGAGCAATCGCAGAGCTCGATAAGACGCAAGGTTTCATTTGAGCAGAACTGGTCAACATGCGGCTTTAGGTGGAAATGGCTATTACAAAACAGCTAGCTGTTTCTCTGTGTCTGTGTGTGTGTGTGTGTGTGTGTGTGTGTGTGTGTGTGTGTGTGTGTGTGTGTGTGTGTGTATAGAGGGGTTCAATAAAGGGCTTGATACCAATTCATATATGTACAATGCTGGGAGAATGGGAGTTTCTCACATTTATCCTTCCCTAAGGGAAACCAACCGAATATGCTGGGTGGGAGATATTCAGAGATACTGTGAATGTGTGTGTAAAGAGAAAACACACACAGAGACAGAGACATAGACAGTTCAGTGTGTGTGTGTCTGTAGGCATGTGCATGTTAAGCCTAGCCAGGAAGTGCTAGTAAACAAGAGCCTGTATTGCATCGGTACAACATCTCTCTCCCTGTGCCCATGTGGAAATAAAGCCCTCCATTGTCTGAAGGCTCTTATTCATGCAGATATCAATATCTTCCGATAGCAGCAAAAGGACGGGGAAACGATTAGCCAGATTCCTGAGGTACTTTGCAGACCTCAATTAGAGGTAGACAAATGTGATCCATTTTCCTAGCGCTTGGGATTTTTTTTTTTTTTTAATCAGCTTCGATGTAGAAAATCCCGAAATCCAAGCTTCATAAAATAGTATTTTCTAAATCGGCAACAATGACATTCCTCTATTACATTATACAAAATGTTATCAATCCCCAATCCAGAATGTGTTCTGAATAATTCCATTCTAAATATTTCCCTAATAATAATGAAATACGATGGTCTGCAATTTAAAAGCAGACCGAAAAAATATGATATTACAATAGCAATACTGACATTCCGATTATTAACATTTTGAATACCTGCCCGGACATACGTATACAAAACTCTCCTCTTCAATCCCTCCTCTCCCTCACCTCTCTCTCGTGGCTAGCCTAAGCAGCGTGCAAGAAGGGAAAGCCACTCAACTGGTTCTTGGAGGCCTGCTCCATGAGCATGGACAGCTCCCTCATGAAGTGGCCACAGAGCTGGTTTTTCTCCGGGGCCCCAGACATCATGGTGAGCCAGACAGGCTCGGGCACCCGGGGCATGGTGTACAGGTCACAGATGGTCGTCCTGGGAGGGAGGGAGGAAAAGGGACGGAGATAGAGAGTGGGGAAAGAAGGCAAAAGGATCATTGAGAGAAGGGAAGAGAGATGGAGACAGAGCAAAAGAGAGAACAGAGATATAATTGTCACAGGGGAGAACAAAAGGGGGCTCAGTGCTTTTCTGTCTGCCCCGAGGGCCTAGGAGACCGTGTGTGTGTGTGTGTGTGTGTGTGTGTGTGTGTGTGTGTGTGTGTGTGTGTGCGCGCCACAGTCAAGAATGTGCATATACACGCATGCATGGACATATACGCGCACGCGCACACACACACACACACACCTCTTGCATCTTGCAACACGAGCGTTCACACATCTTTAAGTGCGAGGGCCTTTATTATCTATGCTCGCTGCATTTTATCCATTGAGAAGGAGTTGGAGTTTCCATGGCAGGCGATGGGGAGGGAAGGGGGGGGGGGGGGGGGGTCTCGGCGGCAGGCCAACCACTTACACAGAGGCAGAGGGGAAACTCTGCAGCCGGAGGAATGTGGAGAATCAGGGCATTTGCATCGCAGCAGAAATATCTACTGTATGCTGAGTGCGGAAAACAAGAGTCTGGGCTAAATGCCGGGTTAGCTAATACTTCTGTGTGTCTCTGTTGTGTGTGTCTGTGCGCGTGTCTGTGTATGCGTTCAACGTCTTTCCGTAGCAAATCACCCTTGGCCATATGCTGCTGTCACGTACACAAGACGATATAACGCTATAGCTTAGCTCCTTTAGGGCCCTAGAATTTCACAAGGTCACACTAGGTTCCAAGTAGCCTGAAGGCTTCCAAGTAGCCTGAAACTGCAGAGGGGCATAAACAAGGATATTTCTACACTATACGCACAAACAGACGTGGCCTTAGGTGACCCTTCTACACCCGCTCTAAAGCCCGCATGCTGAGAAACCATGCAGGTGTCCCACAGCAGAAGAGAGCTTCACACGGACTCTGTCAGGATTTTAGCTATTTTAAGATGTTGTGTCTTTAATGGAAATATAGATATACAAACACCTGTACAACTAAATTGATTCTGTTCCAGGAAAGACAAGTAAATTGCTGTCAACTGGGTACAAAGATAGAAAATAGCATATTGCCACAAATGTACAGCCTAACGTGAAATATGAAACCCCAAAACTCGCTAAGTTAGCAGTTTGCAGTGACAGTTCTAAGTAGTCATCACTGCTACAGAGTATCCTTTACTCCACTACTGGGCATTACGAGGCTTGGAAGGGCAAGCCAGGATAGACTATCACACTTGTCACTCAGCTGGGCCCAAAACATATCTAGGATTCCCTTTAAATCTTGTGGGGCAGCTGACATGACCCGTCAGTAGGACTTTAATATCAAATAACAGTGCTTTGTTTCATTGTGGTCAGATTGAGGTGGTCCCAGCCTGGGCTCTGAACAGGTACCTGGTGTATTAAAATCCCCCGGGGGACAGAAGACACCATATGAGGCAGCTCTAGAAAAGGGGGAGACTTTTACCCTCCTTTCCCAGCTGCTCAAGTGAACTTTTAGGTTGCAGGGCTATGACGTGAAACGAAGGTGTCACGTCAACCCAAGGAGACATTTTTAGACTTCCCAATAAGGGGAGGCGCTAATTTCAACCGTTTCACAAACCCCTGAATCTTTACAAAGCCCAGGCTGCGTTTGTTCTTTTTTTTTTTTTGTAAGCACACTTTGTATTCCAAGGTTGTGACACTAGTCCGGAACTAATCTGTGTTGGATCAGGTCACAAAATTATAAAAGACAAAATGAAAGATTTTTCTTCCAAATATTGCGAGTATTGTCCTTTATTATTTACCACTCACCCGATTATTTAAAATAAGTATAATTTTATTGCACTTATTATATGGCTATTCCATATTTTAGTATCAGATATCCATTTAAAATGCCAGCAGCACTGCTTACTAGCCACAAGAACATTGTAGTCATCATTTGTACAGTAGGCCACCACCCTAATGGAAAACAGGACCTGCCTTTCCGATAACCCGTCCCAATGTAGACCAGTCTGCGTTTTATGTACGCACGCCTCTGCTGGCTGCAGCACTTATCTTTGACGTGTGTGTGTGTGTGTGTGTTTGCGTGTCTCCCCGCCCTGCATGCACGTCAAGGCGGTGGCCGCATTAAGGAAGGCATTTCTGCCCTTTCCTCTGCAACGTTCCATGAAGTCAAAGGGGCTAGCGGCCTGGGCCCTGCCTGTCACCGGAGATATGCATCTGTGCTCCGAAGGTGAGATTTTAGAGATATTTTGTTTGTCCCAGGCAATAGCCGTGCTCTTGCTGGCATGGGCATATTATTTACTATTCCAGGGCTTGCAGTCCGTGGCTGACAGAGATAGGGTTCCCACTCTCGGGCAGTTTAGGTTGCTGTGGCCAACTGCCAACAGAGCATATGACTGGGGCCGTGGCAGGATGTCAGATAGGGAGTCACCAGCCAGGGCAGTGTGGCTGCGGGGCAAGTGAGGTCGCAGGCAAAGGGAGGCGTGCACACGCAAACGTGCAATTTATTATTCTTCATTTTCTTTTTTTAAAGCGTGCAATCAAATGTTTGTGTTGAATTCACTGACTTGCAAATCGCACACATGCAAAAGATATATGTCAACCACTGAAACACACACACACACACACACACAGGAAATCTTATATCTGTATCTTAATATACATATTTAGTAATGGTGGGTGTTTAGCAGTGCAAATGCAAGCATAGTTTCCTTGGAGATCTAGTCACTAAGCCCTGCTCAAGCAAACTCCCATGGCAGCGGAACCGTTTAAGATGATGACAGACGAAAACGTTTAAAATCGTTGCTTTAACCTTTGGACGTAGCGTGTACATCTATAATCGTCTCCAAGGTACTCTATGTACCAGAATAACATGTGCGCGTGAATCAGAGTGGGCGTAGGCTTCACCTGAACTCGTTTAGGCCGTCCACCATTCGGTTATAAGCCAACGCCCGCTGGCTGGCATCAGCTGACCGGCGACTCATCTTCATGGCCTTGAGAGAGACACAACACACAAGTTTAGAAACAGGCATTAAGGCATAGGCAATATACGAATATACACACACTTGGAAGGGAAGAGGATAGAGGAGGAACACAGAAAGGCTGTGTTTGTGTGTGTTGGGGAGGTGGTCATTTGGAAGTGGACCAGAGCCTTAATAGTGCCAGCAACCAACACCAGTAAACAAAACCACAGGAATACACGGTATGACTACTGACCAGTCAATCTGTCAGGCACCACTTCTCTCATTACAAGGAGAGCCACGCAGCCCCCGCGCTGCTTTTCATCTCTCTATATCAGGCACACTTCAGTGACAGGCAAATTAACACGGTTCATTTGTGTTGCATTAAAGGTATACTAAGTAAGACGGACATTAACAAAGTCAAACTCCACCCCCCACCGCTTAATTGGCGTGCTGCTAATACGCGTCAGACCAGGAAATGATTACACAGAGCCTAATTACACGTCGCAATAATAAAAGGAAACATATCTCTCTCATACCACCAACATGGCTCTACAACCATAAGGTCAAGTCAAGTTTATTTATACAGCCTTCAATCACAGTTCCAGTCAAAGGTGGCCACATTTTATACCCTAATTATAAATATATATAAAACTACCTTTGGGAAGGGGACTCAAAAATAGGAATCCCCCTCCCAGGAGGGTAGGCGTGCAAAATGGTGTACGCCAGTAAGCTGGTATTACATAACAGGTCACATTGCACAGGTCTCCAAGCTATAAGAGATGGACAGCGTAAAAGGTCAAGACAGGTGAGCATACGTTTGAGGGGTGGTGCATACCAACACCGCCCCTACACAGCCTGTGGTTTACCTGTTCGATGGCACTCTTGAGTTTGTTCATGTGGCTCTCGAAGAGGGGGAAGTGAGAGAAGAAGAAGTCTTGGAAGCGGCTGTTCTCCTCGGCGTTGGAGGAGAGCGTGAAGATGACGCCTATGGCGATCTTCTTCTTCCGGGCCACGCCCAGGCTGGGCCCGCCGCTCTCGTCGGACATGTTGAAGCTCTCCTCCACAGACCTGTGCCGGACACAAACAGTTACGGTGTGTGTGGCATGTCCAATAGTGCACTTACTATCAGTAGTCCAAACAAAGCGGCTATACAACTTCTGCTGACTTTAAAAACATTTTTTATCTCACGTCATTTTGTTTGTTTTCTTTATTACTTCGCTAAATCCTACATGCACCTGTTTGGTTAACGTCTGAGCACACATGAAGTACATACACAATACAATACACTTTTCATGTTGTGTTAAGTTTTGTGCTTTCTTTATTTTGTTACTTGCTTTTCTCATTTTCTTACATTTATACTGAGAATATTGTTTCTTATTATTTAGGTAGAGGCCCTGAATATGTTCTTAAGGGTTTCTTGCATCTCCCTGCACTATATACCGTTTCTCTTTTCTTCCTTTTTTTAAAGCTGTGGATTTCATGGTGATTGGAGGCAAGGCTGTTTTGTGCTCTGGCATTGTATGTATACACTACGTACGGAGAAGACCCTGCTCAAAATGGGAAGTTCTGAAATGACTATGAAACCACAGAATTATCTAAGATCCTACACGGTTCTCTTTAAGCAGAATCAACCATGGGTTGTCTACGTAGCTCTGTTTATAGGCACAGCATTACACATTATCCGCTCTAGTCACTGTGTGTGTGTGTGTGTGTGTGTCTGTGTGTGTGTGTGTGTGTGTGTGTGTGTGTGTGTGTGTGTATTCTGAACATAGCATTAGCGTGTGTC
The DNA here is from genome assembly GCA_025447815.1 of Percopsis transmontana. Taxonomy (NCBI): domain Eukaryota; kingdom Metazoa; phylum Chordata; class Actinopteri; order Percopsiformes; family Percopsidae; genus Percopsis; species Percopsis transmontana. The sequence goes on from JAOEHI010002895.1 coordinate 8,783, forward strand.
ATTTTCCATGCTGCTGGATGAAATCTGAGGAAGTCCTACCAGAATAAAGCTTACAAAAACCTGACGGGAACAGAGCTGGGAGGGGATTACTGACATTAGAAAAACATAGCTCTCCTTTTTAAAAAGCCATATGCGCCAGTTTTCAAGCGACTACACAGTGCTTACTGTTTGTCATTCGGTGTTAAGAGAGTCAGGGAACGTACACTTAAAGACTAATGGTTATGGGATAACGCCAAGACTCAAGTGAGACCATTGAAATTTGACAATAGAAATTGGAAAACAGTGAAAATGGCTTAAGAAGTCATCTGGTATAAGTCCGGCGTAAATGTAGTGTATTCAAATACCTCACTCTCTGTCAATAGCCTACAGCATAAAAGGCCAGACAACAACATTTAACTGTCCACACACGTGCATATAGGATGTGTTAAGTGTATATATACACTGTGTACTCAGGGCCTCACCATCTGGGAAACACTCCGTTCTCCAGGCTGGTGGTCTGGCTGCGTAGCCAGCGCCGCTGGTAACTGGACGCACAGCTGCTGGTCAGAGAGGAGCCCGGCGAGGGGAGGGGGGTGATCAGAAGACTGCTGAGAGAGGCTGGGGGAGGTGGTGGACACAGAGCAGGGCGAGAATGGAACAGAAGGAGAAGGAGAGGGAGAGAGCGAGGGGGAGAAAGAGGGGGAGAACGGCGTCAAGTCTCAGTCAGAACACGGGTGTGTGAGGGTTCTCTCATTCTGAATCGCATGCATAGAGTTCACACATTCATACTTAAAAGTAAACAATGTATACAGATTCCATCTATCATATGAGATGCTCCAGACTGGCCAACAGCCACAGACTGGTGTTGTTTGAAGGCAAGGCTTAACACCAGGCATGCACGTCTCTGAAAACCTGCACGTACGCACGCACACACACACAACTCATGTGACTGCTGATCCCCTTGCCTGGAAGGCATAAATAACCTGACCTAGGTTCCTATTCAGTGTGTGTGTTAAGAGAGTTAAGATTGGGTGTTGGAAAAGGGCATCCATTATCTGTATATGTGAGAGGAGCTTAAGACGATGAGTGTGTGGTGTGTGCGTGTGTGTGTGTCAGCCGTAGCTAAAGAGCTGTCCAGACTAACTGTGGGGGTGAGAAGAGGGTAAACGTTGTTACCTCATAGCAGGGTTTTCTGGACATGGTGTGTGTGTATTTGTTCTATATTTGCTGGGGGGGGTGGGTCACTTTCCATTGCATAATCGGACAATCATTAACCTACCTGACCTGGCGATGCCACTGTCTCGTTCATCGTGGAGCCCTCGACCAGGCATGTCCATGGGGTTACTGTGACCTGGAGGGAGGGGGGCGAGAGAGAGAGAGAGAGGGGACGAGAGAGAGATTCTAGTTTCCAACTAAGAAATGTGCAATGAAATGTGGAAAAGTACAAAATGAAAGATGTACAAATGATCTCCAAGGCCTTGTCTTGCTCCAAACTATAGCACTAAACCAGGCTAAAAAAGTTCTCATTGAACAAAAAGTACCCCACACACTTCCTGAGGCTCACAGCGCTATCGGGTGCTGGAAAAGACTAGCATCAAGTGGCTTTCACTGAACAAGTCTCGCCTTTGGTTTAACACCTACAAACAGGAAGTGTCACAACACAGCGCACCAAACAACTTGTTAGAGGATATTCGACACAATGTTGCAATAAGCAGTTGCTTATGTTGATTCACACCCTAAACTGGAGGTTATATAATCAGCGCGTACAGTTAGAAAACTACACGAAAGTGTGGTTTAGAGTTTCTTTGCCAGGGGGGATGTTAATGGAAAAAAGTGTGATCGGCACAACAGCATCTCTGGCCATTCCTGTATTGCAAAGCTGAAAGAGCTGCATTATATGCCATGCTAACCTAAGGGTGACCCCTAAGAGCGCTGCTAAGAAATATTCTATTTCTATAGCCCCCATCCCCGTCACTACACCCACAAGGGCAGAGGTTTCAGCCCTCTGCAGAGCAAGGAGAGAAACGACAGGGGCAGAAAGGTATTAAAGGAATACAAAAAGATGTGGATATTTCTGGCAAATAAGCTCTTAGATCAACTTTCGATTATCAAAGAAACAATGCACTTTTAATTCTGTTAGGCATTTGGCTTAAGCAGACTACAGTTCCTTACTCCACTGTTGTTGCTCCAACCCTTTAATAATATGCTATCTCAGAGGACATATTACACAGCTGGCAAAGTATCTATTATTGATCAAAGAGTTTATATGCTGATGGTACATGCTGGTATACAACCAGTTGAGGAAATGGAGTTGGGCAACATTGCTTGCAGATTCTATTTAACTAGCCAAAAGAAATGCTCTAAAACAAAGCAAATATAAGATGGAAATGGGTGTGGAAATTAAGTGTGTTTAAGAGAGAGAGAGAGAGAGAGAGAGAGAGAGAGAGAGAGAGAGAGACACACAC
>JAOEHI010002896.1:0-11225 GCA_025447815.1 Percopsis transmontana
GAGTCAGTCTTAGGGGTTCGGCGGAGGATAAGACACACCCGACTCATATGATTCGTGATGACACGCCCCCCTTCGGTTGGTTCGGTGAATGCGCATATGAAACTGGTGGGGTTCAGTACATCCAACAAGGTTAAGAACCACTGTCTTAGATAAACCCTGCAGCCATCTTCCATGCACCATGTTCGGAGAGCTAAAACGAGGAACAACAAGATGCGATTTAAATGTTCATTCTTTCCTGAACGTAGCAGCTTATTAGCACAGACAGCAGGCTGAATGTGGGAAATTAAATACTTAACTACCAGTAAAACCTCAGCTTGGCTAATGGACACCTCTAGATGCAAATCTGTTAAAATTAGATATGCAACAAACACTCTAAACACGCTAAAGATGCAAATCTCTACAGGTTACTAAGTGCTTGGCTTTAAAACAGAGCACACAAATTAATCCACATGTAACGGAAAGAGACAACTTTTCCAGAGGAATGCAAACACTATAGTGTAATACAGTATAGTTAGTATAATTTAATTGTTACTATAAGCTCTCAGTAACTAATAGGGATGTACAGTACCGATCCGACTTTTTTAGTTCAGTTAAATAAATAGATTCAAAAGGAGTGATTAGTACCATCTAGGGGTTTAATTAATTCAGTGGTTAAACATTTTTAGCTGAGTCACTTTTAGAGAAAGTGGAGAGTGGAACATTTGACACTGATATTGAAGAGAATAGTCTTCTGTCTGTTTTTTTTACGATACATGTTTTGTTTTGGGACATCGTTGCCGTCGATGTAATAGTGATTTTTGCTTGGACAGACCATTTATTCACAGAGACTGGACTGTCATTATTTACTCAAGGGAGGACCACACCAGAGGATTTCGTTTTGCTACTTTGGTTGGACAAATTTTTTCCATAACCTTCTTGGCACTTTGTTGGCGATGGGGTGGTTTAGACCAACCGGTAAGTTGAACACTAATGACAGTCGATGTCCATTTTAGGACCTAGATTCATTCTAGAAACCCTGCTGGCCACACACGGCTGATGCTTAACGTGGTACTCGCGTCATAGAGTAGATCGGCCCCATTGTCACGAAAGCCGATCGAGCTATTCGAGTCAGTATCGGACCGATATCCGAATCGGAGCATCCCTAGTTAACTAATGCCGCTTCTAATGAGTGTGATGGTGGCAATGTTAGAAATACTATGAGTGTTCTGTGACAATACATGACATTATACTATACTGTGATAATCGGGACAGGAGCACTCTAGCCCTACACTAACGACACTGATGGCAGGGGAACAAGACGATCACAGAGTGAATGGATCATACTCTTTGTTGTGTTTCAGTGCCAGGTGGTCCGACTCAAAGTAATACACGTCTGGCTCCTCTTCCTCCTCCTCCTCCTCTTCCTCAGCAGCGGCCCCTGCCTCCCTGGGGGGGGTCCGCAGGGTGTATCTGTGTTCCTGGGGCTCTGTCACGGAGGGGGAGGGGAGGGGGGCAGGGGGCGTGGCTTCTCCTGAGCTGCCGTTGCTCATTTCCTGCCCCGGCGTCGCCAGGCAACCGTTGGACCCGTCTAGCTGCTCTTCCTGAGCCAGACACACCTCCTCCACCACCTCCTGCACCACCACCTCCTGGGCCACCTCCAAGGGTGCAGGAGGGGTGGCGGGCTCCCCCGACTCCTCTGAGGGGGTACAAGGCACGATGGGGTGAGGGGGAGACGAGGGCGCCCCCTGACCCCCGTTGAGCAGCGAGGGGCTGGTGGGCGGGGCCAGGCCGTTGGAGGACCTGTGGGCATCTGAGCGCTCCTCCTCGGGGCTGCTTTCTTTCAGGACAGAGACAGGGGTGGGGCTCGGGGGTCTCTCGGGGGGCGTGTCCTTGGTGCGGGGGCAGCGCTTGGAGCGTTTCAGCTGAGGAGGGGAGTCCGCCCCTCCCTTACAGTTCTCTGTCCTCTCCAGGCCCCCGTCTTTCTCTGAGCAGGACACGCCTCGCTTCCTGGAGCCCGGAGACGCCCTGCACTCCCCTACCTTCCCCTGGGCCTGCAGGCCGGCCTGCCTCGCGTCCTGCTGGCTGGCCTGCTGGGTGTCCTGCTGGGTGGCCTGCCTCGTGTCCTGCTGGGTGTCCTGCTGGGTGTCCTGCTGGGTGGCCTGCCACGTGTCCTGCTGGCTGGCCTGCTGGGTGTCCTGCTGGGTGTCCTGCTGGCTGGCCTGCCTCGTGTCCTGCTGGCTGGCCTGCTGGGTGGCCTGCCTCGCGTCCTGCTGGGTGGCCTGCCTCGCGTCCTGCTGGCTGGCCTGCCCTGCATCCTGCTGGGTGTCCTGCTGGGTGTCCTGCCCTGCGTCCTGCCCTGCGTCCTGCCCTGCGTCCTGCCCTGCGTCCTGCTGGGTGTCCTGCTGGCTGGCCTGTAGAGATTCCTGTCTTGCGTCCTGTTCAGGGTCCTCTTCGGGGTCCTGTTCGGGGTCCAGTTCGGGGTCCTCTTCGGGGTCCTGTTCGGGGTCCTGTGGAGCGTCCTGTCTCGTGTCTTGTCTTGCGTCTTGTTTAGCGTCCTGCCTCTTCTTGGGGGAGCGAGCCCGGGGCAGGGGAGACACGGGGGTCTCCTCTGGCTGGGCGATGCTGCGGTTCCTGAGAGTTCGACCACAAAAGTTCTCGTCCAATCCATTGAGCCCCACTGATGACCGCGTGACACGTGACGAACGGGGCGTGGCCATCCTACGGCGGTGCCTAGACACTCCTCATCCTGGCACTCTGTCCTCTACAGCAGAATCTGGGCACCTGCAGGGAGAACGCACACACACACACATTAACAATGGCTTTCTACATGTGATTCTCAAGGCAGGGGCGGGGCTACCGGAGGTCCCAGGATGTTTTTGGGGGCTATGAGACCATATAGGGTTAGAAACAATCTCTTTGTTAATACTATTAATGTACTTAAGGTAAGTGTTAAGTGTTAGGTGTGAGTGGTGAGGGGGGAGGGGGCCCATGCTGTTAACACCTATGTTTTGATGTGTCAGGGTTTCTAAGCAACAGGCGCCAGGGCTGAACGATGTATCGTTTCAGCATCGTCATTGCAATGTGACGTGTGCAATAGTCATTTCATTGTGTACATAGAAGGGCAAACATAGGTACAAGTACAACACTGTATTTTGTGTTAAGAGTCACACCCCCTGAGGTGCAACAAGAGGTCATGCATCTGTGTGGGACAATAAACCAGCAGTCATCCTTCTGCAGAGGACAAGCTCTTTCCTAAGGTCAGAAACCATCTGTCACAGTATGTGCGACCCCATTGAGGAGCCTTTGTCCCGTCATGGGACTGGGGAAAGGCGATTGTTACGTACAAGTAGGGGTGGGAGATGTATCCAATATACTCGATATACTGTGGCGATGTAGTAAATGACTTAATCACAAACATCAGTACAAATTGTCATGTCATTGTTTTACGCCGCCGGCGTTTCGCTTCTCTCGCTCTTTTCTACGGTTCTCCCTCTCACAGACACACGAAAAACAAAACACTCATACGACACCGCCCATCCAGACCACTTTCCACACAAGTATTTAGGTGAGACTTGCGTTTGTTATGTCAACTCGTTTGTTACCCGTAGCATGCTGGCTTTTACAAACCTCTGCACGATATAACCCCGCACCTACTCACTTACACATTTTCCAGCGCAACATGGAGGAAGACACGGGCCAAGATAGGAGCGAGGAGCTGTTTTGTAAGAAGAGGAACGATGGCTCAATAATTTGGAGATTGTTCGGGGGTTTAAATGGTCGGATAAGCAGCAGGGCAATATAATATGAGTGTAATATAAACTTGTCGCGACTGGAAGTGCTGGAAGCAAACAAATCTCTTCCATTATTTACAGCAGCGACATAAACGGCAGTAACGAAGACTGTGTTAAACATAGTGGACGTGGAGGTCGTGCTACTGTAAGCCAGACTGGGAAGCCATAACCTTCTGCCTTAAAACATAGCGCTCTGCAAGCTTCACTAACTTGGGTGTAGCCTAACCTATGAAAAGAGAAGTGCCAAGTGGCGAGATATTGCCTAGTGGAGGCTAGTATTCCTTGCACAAAACCTGAGACAGCTACAGGACTACACACAAGGAATGTTTTGGTCTCGTAAAGAAGTGTCCACCTCAGTAGAAAACTCAACTACTATATGTTTACATGTTAATTGTTACTTGCACAAATGTACTTTGTATACAGGAAAGGAAAATCTGTGTCTGCACTCTTCTTATTCTGTCTGTTATTGTGTTAAACAACTGAAGAGGTATTCTCAGATTCTCAGACATTTATAAAGATTTTTCATATACATTTGATATTTTCAAAGTTGTGTATCTTGTTCAGCAGGAAAGGAACACCTGTAGTCTAGGGGCAGGGTAGTCTAGTGGTCTGGGTGTTGGACTCCGAGCCAGAAGGTCATGGGTTCGAGCCCCAGAGCTGGTCTACCTGTAAGCATCCTTGAGCAAGATGCCTCACCCCTATCTGCTCCATGTAATAGCAGCATGTAATTGTAAGTCGCTTTGGATAAAAAGTGTCTGCTAAATTACCTAATTGTACTCTTTAAATTAGTCTGTTATGTTGATAACTGAATGGCTTTCTGACTAAATAAACACCTGTCCCTCCATGCGTGCTCTCAGCTGCGCTCCCCCCCTGCCCCGCGGTGGCAAGCATGGCTCATTCATGACCAGGTCCATGTAGCTTTCTACAGTGCAGTCCTCACACACGACTGACCGCGAGGGCCGTGCATGTAGCCGTCGTAGTAGCAGCAGCCTCGTCGGCATAGGCCTACTACACAGCGCGCTGCTATCAGCAGGTAGGCCTACCACAAAGGACATAGGCCTACCGTTGTCTAAACAGGGATGAAAACACTCGGGTGCTTTAGATCTCCTCAGGCCCCCCTTCCTCACGGGAAACGGAGTGGTTTTGTTGCGTTTTGGCCTTGCGTCCACGCCACACCGGCCTGAAAACGCAGACTTTTGTAAACGGGTTCCAGAGTGGAGACTTGTGAAAACACAACCCTTGCAGGGTTGTGTTTTCGTCGTGTGGACAGGCGAAAACTGAGCTTTTTGAAAACAACAACAACAACCACAGCGGACTATGGCGCTGTGATCGTAATACAGGCTCACTACGGTGATCAGCGGAGGCGCATTAATTACATGCGCCAAATTCCAATAAATCCACATCACTTCATCAAAGCTCAACGGTCCGTCTTCTGTGGTGTTTTGTATATTTAAGTGGCAAAGTTGCACCACCACCTACTGACCTGGCTTTGTCTCTCCTGAAGCAAGCCTTCCCACTGCCTCTCCTCCATCATAGCAGCATTAATGTCAAAGACCTCTCTGCCTGTGAATATGTTGTGATAATATTCTCCATACGCATTATATACTGTATCCGTATGCATTACTCACTGCACTGAAGAGTACTCGCGAGACCACCGTTGTGTTGGACAATGAGTACATAAATTGGTAAAAAAAAAATTTAAAGGGTGCGTTTGTGGCTAAAAAGGCCTGATGGTAGCAACCCAAAGACCACTTGAACAGTCAGAATGTGCTACAGTATGGCACAGTGACAGGGTGAATAAATAAATAGCATTCAAACGGCTTTTCCTTGGTGGCCGTACCCCATTGCTCTAAAAGGGAACCCTAGCACGGTAGCTGGAGTAGCATTAGCACGACGTTAGAGCACACTGGGGACTAAACAACATGTCAAACCAAAAGTGACCAATCAGCAGATGTAATTTACAATTACAATGAGGTCATTTAGCAGACGCTTTTATCCAAAGCGACTTACAATCACGTGGTGCTGTTACATGGAGCAGGTAGGGGTTAGGCATCTTGCTGAAGGATGCTTACAGGTAGGCCAACTCTGGGGCTCGAACCCACAACCTTCTGGCTGGGAGTCCAACATTAGACTACCCTGATTTGACAAGAGTCTAACTTTTAACGAGTTACTTCCTGTTGTGTAAACCGCGTGTTTAGTTGCGACACGTGCTCATTCTGTACGAGTTATTGAAGGCACAACTTTTTAAGAACGTGTCCTCATTTTGTCAACATAATGAAGCAGCTGGGCCAACCGTGCAGAGGTTCAGCCCTTGTGCAACCAGAGCAGGCCAACGCACAAGTCTCACTGGGGGTGGACTGCCGCAGTGAAGTGGCTCTGCCGCCCATATGAACCGCTTAAGCCCGCTTTAGTTGCCGCTCTGCAGCAGGTGGAGCCCCGGTGGGAGACCAAACTTAAAAACGACCAGTGACAGTAAACACCACAGCTAGCTTCAGCTAACCCGCTTCAATCGAGCTAGCACACACAGGCTAGCTCAGAGCGCTACCAACATACACACGCGCGGTGTTGCGCCTTTTAGCACAATAACATCACAATCACATAACACAAGTCATTACATAACAACTGATATGTGGCGTTTCTCCAAACACATTAAGCTTAACGGTTTAATGATTAGCAGGCTAGTTAGCCAGGTGGGCTAGCTGAGCTCAGAGTCGCGCTGCTTACACTTATGGAGTTTGGTTTAATATGAAAAAGATAGATAGAAGCAAATAGCTTTGTTGCACCTGATAGTTATTGGCCGGTGTGGCTAGAAAATACGTACTAACTAGCGGTAAAATTCACCACTGTTTACATGCAAACTGCGGAGCCATCTAGCCCCGTTAGCATCCATTAGCACTAGCCGCTAGCTGATTGTCTCTCGCACAACTTTGCGGTGCGGTTCCCGCCTGCTCACATGTGCAGCGAAAATAAACCCGGTGGTTTTGGACAAGTGTATTCTATATAATGCGTATGCGGTGGACTGATCAAATGTGAACTGAAGCTGAAGAATGAGACGTACCTCACTTCCGTACATCTGCTGCACTCTGAGAGACAGCAGCCATGTTTCCTCCAACAGCACGTAACGGAGCCTGCCACCAGCTACTCTGTGGGCTAGTCGGCTCATCTCTATACTGTAGGCGAAGTGATGGTGGACACGCATGTTCCACCACTGTACATCGGGACGCGTTACTATAGGAGTTTAATTGGAGTCTGCAATTAATTGCCATTATTATCTTGCCAGTCTCAATTTGTAATGTTGACAAAATCCCAAATAAAAGTGGTATATAAAAGTCATAAACGTGGCTAATGTCCCTTTAAAACATGCCCGTTTAATTGTGAGATTTAAAGAATATACCCTGTCACTTATGTATAACCCATTCAAGGCCATGAAATACCACAATAAGCAAATAACTGCGGGACAAAACAATGATGAGCACAATGTTGGATATATTTTAATTGTGTCCAGCAAATTATGACAGATTTTCAGTTAGGAGATACATCCATATTATTCCTACACGGAATAGAAGTACAGAATTCTTCATTTCCCTCACATGCCCCACAGAACAAAATGCCTCCATCTCATTGGTGCTCAAGGTGCTAATTAGCCTACATATGTTATGTATTCTGTACATTTAGTTTAGTGAAGCTAGTTGCTGACGCTGTGATACACGTTTGACGAGCAACTTTGCATCATGCAGCTTAGTGTGAATAAGAGTCATCAAAACATGCATTCTCAACACATTCTGCCTGCCACACATGTTGTACAAAATGTACTATTAACGTCATAGTAAATCACACCCTTCAGGAATAAATAACCAAGTGCTTAGACTCCTAAATAGTGTACTGTCAGTACTGGTACATTCAAATACAAACCATGCCTCTTAGGCAGTCTACAGGACAGTGCAAGACTACTTAGTAATTAGTCCCTTAATAATCTTCTTCTTCTCTTTTTTTTTTTTTTTTTTTTGCTTAAAAGGAAAGCGTCGCATTTGCTCATCTCATTGTTCATTTGGACAATATTCTTACTGAACAAGACAATCATGTCAATATCTACAGCAAGATGCATTGTAATTCATCACTGTTGGCTATCAACAAAAACACATGGACAATTTTGCTCATTTGGTCAGGAAAGGAAACGTGAGCCTGGATCCATTTCCGTATGAATCATAACCATAACCGGACACGGAATGACATCCATCTAGATTACTCCCTGCCAAACATCTAATGGAATCACCTCAGCTGCATTTTTAATTCCAATGCTTCTGGAAACATTCTAGCACGTGAATACTACGCCGCTAATATAAACGTAAGAGAACTTTATACAGATATATACACACAACATGACAAACCTTCTCGGACATGTTAATTCCCTCAGGCAGCCGTCAAAGGCCGCCGTGTAGCGGTGAACACGAGCTCCTTCGCTGCAGCTGCTTTTAAAATCAAAGTCAAGTGCAAAATAAAAAATAAAAAACGGTGTTTATAATTTCCTGTAGCGTTAACCAAGCGCTGCTAAACGGAACGCGTCTCCACTTCTATCTTCTCCTCACACTGGGCGGACTCTGCTTCCTGGTGGCTGGTGGTGGGACGCACCGTCACCACTGGACCTCCACCGTGGATGGAGTGCAGGAAGCCCCAGGTCTCCTCGGAGATCTGGCCAGAGTCAGCTCCTGCAGGCCAACGCACACACACACACACACACACACGCGCACGCGCACACCCACACACACACACACACACACACGATTCAGCCTGCTGTACAGCTGTCAATCTACTTGTGCCTCCAGCACACAGCCTCTTGTAATGTAGCGGCTGCAGGCGCCCACCTGATCACGGGATCAATACACTGCCGTCAATCCGACGGAGTCGCTCAAACAGGATCTGTGATCCACATTCAGACTTCAACACACCGTGTACCTTGTTTGAGGGTAAAATGGCCGTTCTTGTTTACAGCAATCTTGGAGTTATCAATGGGCCCAGGTGGCTCTTCAGGAGGAGAGAGGAGGAGATTCTGTCATTATTACTTCCGGTTCAGTGATTAAGAGAGCGATTCCTTTTTCAAATTAAAGGATTTAGATTTATTTTACAAGCGGTTCCTTGTAGTGGTCCAATGAACACTAGGCCCACATACCCACCACATGCTTTAAGGGGTGCTCAGGCAGAACCAGAGGGGGGGAGACTCACCTTTGTCTTTCCCCTTGACGAAACCCTCCCAGTCCCGGAACCAGCTCATGCTGATGCAGTAGATGACCAGCGGGGACTCCTCCTCTTGGAAGGCCTTGTTCAGCTGGTGAGAGGGGGGGAGGGGGGGGGGTAGCGTTGTAAGACACAAGATACAAGGGTGTGTTCAGGGGCAGAAGCCCCAACAAGATATCTAACCCCTGCCTCCTTGTTAATACTGTACTGTAACATTCTCCAATCCACCACCCTACGCCTCCCCGTATTAAATTAACTGCTCAAATCTCTTCCGCTCAGGTTCCCCTCCCTGAACACAGTAAAACAGCAAATGCCTTCTGATGGTCTGGACGCACGTCACTCTGGCAACGGAGACCTCCAAAGTCCCGTGTGGAGGCCTTTATAACCTCTGGATCAATGTGTCACTTACATGTGTTGAATAGTGGACGGCTACCTAGAAAACCATTTGAATCTCCATCTATATTGCTGAAACACGTAATATACAATATACTCCCGTGTCTAAAACATCACTTTAGGGAAGTTTGCGTCATTGGCTAAAGCCTTTTTCCATGCGTTTCATATGTATTCATAAGTACACAGGCCGTACCCGAACAAACATGTCCAGCTCTGTTTTACGTCGCTTCTCCAGTTTCTCGATCTCTGTCTGACATGCGTGACAAACGTACAGGTGATTGACAGCTGGCCCGCCTCCATACCTACAAGGATAAATTATGTAAATGAAACAGTACGTGCGAAAAAGCTGATATTTACACAGAAGTAGTTCTATATATATATAAATAAATATTGTTATTTGTTAAAATGTTGTTAAGTCTATGAAGCTTTTAAGAAGAACAAGATAATAAAACTAGATAAAAAAACGAAAAAAAAAACAAAACGGCAACAATAATATTAATAAACAGATATTTGGAAAATCTACCAACAAACATGTTGGGACCCGTACCTACAGGTTCTGTCTAGTAACCTGTTGTAAAGGTGACCTACAGGTTCTGTCTAGTTACCTGCTGTAAAGGTGACCTGCAGGTTCTAGTTACCTGTTGTAAAGGTGACCTGCAGGTTCTGTCTAGTTACCTGTTGTAAAGGTGACCTACAGGTTCTAGTTACCTGCTGTAAAGGTGACCTGCAGGTTCTAGTTACCTGTTGTAAAGGTGACCTGCAGGTTCTAGTTACCTGCTGTAAAGGTGACCTGCAGGTTCTAGTTACCTGTTGTAAAGGTGACCTGCAGGTTCTGTCTAGTTACCTGCTGTAAAGGTGATCCCAGACATTCTGTGGCAGCATGACGACCAGATCATCGATGAACGTTGCCTTGTTGGGCGGCACACCTGATAAAACACAAATGTATTCAGACCTTCATCAACGTCATTTAAGACACTTCACCCTGCGGGGGTGCCTAACATAATCTCTCCCGTAGAGAATTGACATCAATGACCTAAATAAAAGCACAAACCGTTTTGGTATAAAAGTTAATCAGATGATATCGCCCATGTGAATTGTGAAGCCTTGGTTTAGTTCCAATTAGGGTTGCAAATATCAGGAATTTTCAGAGCAGGATTTTTTATTTGTTAGTTACCATTTCAAAATGACCATGGAAACGGTAATTTACCGAAAATGTTCCACCCCTTTGCAACCCTAGTCTCAATAAGCATATTGCCAACAGTCAGAAGGCTGAAAACTAGATACAAACAAGATAACGGTATTGTAATAATACCATGTAGCATTGTGGGTAATGTAGTTCACAGTTAGCGCCTCAGCAACAATACACTGATTGTGACAAATTTAAGGCTTCAAAAGTCAGGTGACAGCCCTCAAATCAATCTATCATCATTGTGCTGAAACAGTTTCCGGCTGATCCACATGCTTAGACACTACAGTAATACACACAGTTACGCCAGAGAGAACAAGCAAAAGGGAAACAATCTGCATGCGTCTTTAATGCTGATTGCAGGGAGTTTAGCATGACAGTTTAGCAAGTCACCCTATGAGTCTTTTAGTCAGAAATTCCTTTGTACGAGCCAGAGCCTATCTGAATAAAAGTCTGAATGGAAACAAAGCGCAAATCTCTCCCTCTACAGTGTCAGGAAGACAAACAACCCCTTTGTTCTGCAGGGAATATTCCACAGGCTCCAAACCCCCAAGGCCGTGCTGCAGGAGGTCACGCTCAGCCATTTCAGGCATACACACTAATTATTTATTTATTTTTATATATATATATATATATATATATAT
>JAOEHI010002898.1:0-11224 GCA_025447815.1 Percopsis transmontana
TCATAAAACCCCCTCCTATCTACAGGAGATAGGAGTTAAGAGGTTCTCTAAACATAGGGTGAGGTAAAGTGAAGTGAAGTGAGGGGGAGCACAGAGAGCCTGAACCCCCGATGCAATTAACATACTGTACCAACCCCCTTTCCACAAACACTCACAAATGGGTGTGTGTTTATTAACAAAAGCAACTGTCTAAAACAGATAGAATTGTAAAACACAGGATATAAAGGTAGTATATAGTTCAAATATGAAATATTCCATAACAGGTGCTAGAACACAAACACTCTATATGTCCGGAAAGACTCCCAACATGTTGTAAATATACGTTTAATGGTGTATGGACGACATATGGGAGTCTAAGCTAGTTGGACTGCCTTAGTGTGCTGATGTAGTAAACGTAACCCCAGCTGCAAAGTCACACAAAGACTGAGATCATGTTTTCCAACGACAAAACACTCCCACACACGCACATGTGTGTGTGCATGGGTGCAGCACTCGCACGTACCGGGTGGTGCCGGTGGTGGCAGCCTGGGAGGAGGTCCTCGAGGTGGGGGACCAGGCGGCAGGCCGGGAGGGGGACCCGGAGGAGGGCCGGGGGGCCGACCCGGAGGGGGTCCGGGAGGCAGCAGGCGTGGCATGGGACCCCTCATACCTCCGGGCATTCCGGGAGGCCTCAGGAAGGGAGGAGCGCCTGAGCATGACAAGGAACATTTACAACTACGTAATGGAACATACAGAGCGAGAACAACAGGCATTCATAAAAACTAATGTTATGCTATGGCATCCTTCTGGAACACACAACTGACCAGGGGGGGGGCCTGGCGGCGGGCCGGAGGGTGGCCCGGGAGGCCTCATTGGAGGAGCTGGAGGAGGCCCCAGGGGCGGGGGCCCCGTCATCGGCGGGCCCTGCAGGTGCGGAGGCCCCTGCTGCCCTCCCATCAGTCCAGCGGGAGGCGGGAGGCGCTGATTGGGCATGAGGTGAGGCTGGCTGTCGCCAGGCGGTCCCCTGTCCTCGACGTCCGAGTCTGATTCGTCTGTGTATTCTACCTCTGCTTCCTCCTCCTCGTCCTCCTCAGGAATGGACTGACCTAACGACCACAAACAAGGCCTCTTCGTCAGTACCTAGTGCTACAATAGGTGAACTGGGTGTGTCCTCCTTCCTACCCGTTCCTTACACGGTAAGCTGTAATGTAAAGCAATGCTAGTTGCATGGGATAAAAGTGCCTACTAAAGGAGCAGAGAGTGAAGTGGCACAGCACCTGCCATCCTAAGCATCATAGCCTGCAGAGGGGTGATGGCCTTGGTCTTCTTCACCACCCTCTTCTTCCTCCGTCCTTCCCGCGGGGCCTCCGGGGGCATGTCTGCGAATCGAACACTGCGACCTGCAAAAGACAAGAGGCGTTTGAGATGCCGCCATTTGACCACTGTGTCACACATCAATAGGGCCCAACCGTCCATGGGTAATACTAGGTGAGTGCGTGCACACCGTAGGCCTACATTGGTGTACTTGTATTTATTATACACCTTGCACTTGTTGTCTATCTCGTGAATTTCCTGGTCTCCTTAGCTATCATCTCCCCTCTGGGATCAAACGTGAAGCACTGCACGTGGTGGAACTCAATAAAACCTTCATTACATTAGCTGCTTTATAGAACTACTGCTCTGATTGACATTCACTGCATGTGGGTGTGACAGACCACAATGATTCACTTTGTTGCGATAGCACAGCTTATATTTGCTTTCACCAATCAGCCACGCTGTGTTGTGTTCTTTCTAACTTCTATTCTTTCTAAGATTAAGATCTAATGTTACTACATTGCCAACATGTAAACTGTTGTCCATAGGGGCTTCATAAAGAAAACACTACATATAATGAAACACAAAAGCATGTTGCGCCCCGTCGGCAGAGTCCCAACCCCCACAATGGTCTCCCTTCGCACCCGTGTGTCTGTCCCCTCTGTCCTCCTCCTCCAGCCTGTCAGTGCTCGTCCTCCTCTCGTCTCCCCTCTCCTCCCTCTCTCCTTCGCTGTCGTCCTCAGAGTCGCTGTCGTCGTCCTCCCCGTCGTCCGCGTCTCGGTCGCTCTCGCTGCCACTGTCCCGCTCTCTGCCCAGGTCCATAGCGGACTCTCTATCCAGGCCAGGGATGGACGGTTCTGCTCAGGGAGGGGAGAGACAAACGACGCCTGGGTAAGCTTTGGAGAAGAGAAGTCAATGCGCACGACCTGTTTGATATTACAGTATTGTGGACAGGATGCACACAGGAGTCACGTTAGGAAGGCATTACCTGACTCCGTTCCATAAGGACGCCTGGAGGGAATGCCATACAGAGCCAGCACCTGTGGAGGAGGGGGGCCCGGCGGGGGCCCCGGGGGTTTCTTGCCCGGGGGAAGACGTGGCACGCCTGCCATAGCTGCCGACATGGGTCCAGAGGCTAAGGAGAAGGGCACCTTACTGGTCCGCGCGACAGAGAACGACAAACGCGGTAGAGAGAGGTCAGAGGGGGAAAAAAGGGGTCAAACAAAGAAAGCCAGTGTATTAGTGGAATCCAACGTCATGTCCCAACTGCCCAGTGTCGCATCACATAGGATGCACAAGGCAGGAATCATGAGGTATGGGACAAAGAGGGTTAGGACACAAACATAGGACAGCATGAAAGAGAAGATAGAAGAACAGAGAGAGGCACAGAATATACTATGGACTGATAACGCAGTTTAAGGGCCTGTGTCCACCAAATGCAGTTTTTGCGCTGGCAGCGCCCACGACCTCATTTTCAGAGCGCTTCCACAGTGCTTTTTGTTGCTAGGTTACAAAAACCATCTTCTAGCACTCTGCATTACTTTGTTGTGAACTTCAACAGTAGTATAGGCTCTATAACTTTAGTTAACTTTAGAAAGGTCAGCTAAAATGATCAGGATCAGTTTCTCCTCCGCCATTGTTGACAGCGTTGATATCGTATGCCCCGCCCCCCCCCTCGATTTGAATTGGCCGACTAGAGAGAAGTCACATTGACAAGCCCAGCGCTGTTCCAAAGTTGGAATGCTTTCAACTGAAAGCACTGGGAGCGGGGTACGCTGAACCTCGTTTAAAATACCGTAATGCGTATCAATGCTCACCCGAATGTGGTGCTTTTCTTTAGGATGGAAGGAGGCTGAGCACCAGGCAGGGGGATGTCCTGGACCAGGATACTGGAGGGGGCGTGAGGCATCTCAGGGAGCGGGATACTGTCCACCTCCACAGACTCTGCGTTCTAACAGGCAACAACACATTGTGGTTAAGACATTCAAGCAAGCCTGCCTGAGAAAGAGAGCCTTCGACGACTTGGCTGTTACTGGCTGCACGTTTCATACGGATGACGAAACATGATGAGGATGATGATGATGATGATGAGCTGTAGAACACACATTTGGATGATCAGACCTCTCGGGGCGCCCTGGCTTGGCTGTGTACAGCCCCCAGTGTATCTCCCCGACACTACTACATCAGATTTGTTGGGACGAGCGACACCTCACTTATGATTGGCAGCTCTGACATCGCCTGCTTTGCAGCATAGGATCACCGTCTGCCGACCCGAGAAGTGGTCTAGTCAGCCAAATTAACACCTATCTGGGTTGACAGGTCTTTCAATGGAGTAGTGTGTATTTATTTGGTCACCATAGGAACAACGACGAAAAGGTACCACACTCGCACAGTAATGTGTGCGTGTGCTTTTGTCCAGTCAAGTTAAGAGCAACAAAACAACATGTTCTGCCTAAAGTAGTTCCTCTTAAATTGAGGTATTATGTGGCGATCAGGGGCAAAACACTAATTCTACTGTCATCTATACCCATCCTCTACATATGGAAATACCCTGTCCCAACCGGGAGTTTCTAAAATACATAGTTAATACATAAAGACAATAGAACAAAGGCCAACACAGACGAAGGGTAAAGGGGGCGGCGAGAGACGAGCCCCACCTTGACGGAGTCAAAGTAGAGTGACAGCTGCCCCCTCTTGGTCTCGTAGTCCAAGTCCAGCTTGCGCAGCTCCTTGTACGTCTCAGGGTTCTCCCTCTCATACAGGCGGACGATCCGCTCAAACGTCTCCCGCAGCTTCTTCCTTTTGTCCCGCAGCACCTTCTCGTTCAGCAGGGGCTGCTGCACTGGGTTGAATTCTTAAGTAGTGGAACGGAGAGACAGCGAGTTAGGAAAACAACAGCACTGCTACAACACTGGTCTGTAATAATAATAATAATAATAATAATAATAATAATAATCCAACTGCAATGCATCCATAACAACATATTAGCATGTTATGAGCTGAGCCCGTACCCATCTCATCCAGTTTCTCCATGTCCTTAATGATCTGTCTGGGGTCCTTCATCTTCAGCACAGCAGCCCTCACCATCATCCTCTGCTTCTTGTTCTGAAGGATCGAGTTAAGCAGAATGAGAAGACGCGTGTGGCCACCGTAGCAGAGCAGTGTGACATTTGGGTATAGACACATTTGTATACCCTTGCGTAAAATGTTACCTTTTTTAACTCCCTTTTCCTGGCCTCCTTCCCTGTAAAAAAGCAGAGTGCACAACATAGTGAACTGACAAGACCACAGCATGGAGGTTCGCATGACAGGGGGCCGATGCCTACAACGAGTCAGGTGTCACGGTGTGACTGTAGGCTACTTACTGGCCTGGTCGGTGGGGTTCATAAACTTTCCACTCTTGGTGGAGGAGGTCGAACGGCGCCCCATGGTGACGGCGCGTCTCCTTCACCCTGTCAAACAATAACAAAATACAACTTTATGTAAGAGTATTGTCCATTTTGGCAAGATCTATACAATGGACTGATGATTCAATTCCATGCATGATCACGACTGTAATAGTATTATACACTAGTACAAAGTAAAAGTATTATAACAATAAAAAATAATGCCCATCCTTCTATGAAACTATTGACATCGCAACGTTAAATCCCCTCAACAATGCAACATTTTCATGCATCGAATAACTGTTGATAATTTACCCAGATAGCGGTTTTTTTTACAAACTAGCAAATGTGGTTTTTTTTTTTATTGTCGTAGGACTAAGGAGTACGTTGAATGGACAATCGAACTCAGCGAATAAATCGGATTCTTACTCTCTAAGCTAACACTATGCATGCTAGCCACGCAGCTAATGCCTCAGCCAAGATCGCAGCACAGGTGGAAAAACTTTACTTTACCTTTTCCCACGAGAATCCTAAAGAGCACAACGCTCTACGCGTGCACCTATCGCTGCAAAAGGTAAACTTAAATGGCCTTTGTTAACCAAGCAATACGTTTTTCAAAATCGTAGAATCATTCACAGAACCACTTGACTTGGCTACAGCTAGGCTAGTTGTTCGCCATGTTTACTTTGCCGCGAGCAAGGGCGGAAGAGCCGAATTTGACGTCATCAAATGCAATCAACCAAAAATATGTCATTGCCCCCAGTGGAATCCTCCGGTATTAGCAATGAGAGGCCATTCTTTCCCACTATTATTTTCCTAGAATTAATTTATTGTCCAACAGTGCTGCCATGTGGTACATTTATTCTTAGAATACATTTAAAGACACATTTCAGACAAAGCGGAAGACAAATGTCAGTGTTGTGTGTTTGTTTGCTTGTACATGTGTGATAAAGTATTTTCTCCTTTAGCATAAAGATGATGGAAGCTCTTCACATGTGAGGTGTAGCATGTAGCTTAATGCTATACATGGATTAATAGCTTATATTTATGTATCACTGCATGTACAGAACTAATCTAAGATTTTGTCTTTGTAATCATTGTGCATTCTACTGTTTTTGTAACTTTACATCATTCACATTATTAATTAAGGTGAGCAATAGGTTCCCATGGGTCCAATGCCTGGTATCCATTTGAAAGCAACTCCTCCTTGTAAGCCCCTTTATGGTTCCATCCTTTGTTTTAGGCTATAGTTTTATGACTGTGTTATAATTGAGTTAAATGTGAGTTTGAGATGTACTCTAACACTGATTAATAGCTATTCACATAAAAAGGAATTTAACTTTTAATGTGTCATTCATATCGGCCATCTAAGCATTGATAATTAGATGGCCTATATGAGAAACATATAGGATATGATACAATACTATATCTCTCATTAGTAATACAGTATTTTCCCTGCAGAAATGCGGCACATAGCCTATATATCAGGTATAGTAACGGAACACCACATGTTTTATATATCTTTATTCATCACACTACACTACAGAATGACATAAATGATAGAGGAGACAAAACTACTTGGCATGTACAGCGTGGAAAATTAAACTGAAAAAAACATTCTTCTCTCTCTCTCTCTCTCTCTCTCTTTGTTTCTCTCCTTCTCTGCTCTTCTGTTTCAGGTTTATATTCTTTCTCTTCGTATCTAATGTTTGTTTGTTTAATCACTTTTACTTATTGCAGTACTTTTGAAAATGTGCTTCAATCCCTAATTGCAAAGAAATGGCTGAAGTCAGCAATAGTGTCAAGGCAAAATTAGTTGAGTCTAGTAGGGGATTGGTCCGTAGTAGGCGGTGTAGGCAGCGATGATTCCAGCTGTGTCCATCATGTCTTCACAAGCCAGGTTAGCCTCACACACCTCTTTCAGGCTGAGGGGGGAGAGAGAGGGTTGAACACAAGAGAGACAGAAATAGATAGACGGAAAAGCAAAGAAAGCACCTATACAGTAACTTGACAGGTGGTGTGTTTGATCCTGTACTTTTTTACCTCTCCAGCTGGGTCAGGCTTAGGTCTCCAGGAGCAGTCCCAGCTCTTTTCTGTCTGACCACAGTTGAAGCGTGGTCCCTCTCCACAAAAAGACCTGCATATCATGTACAATACTTAGCATGTCTGGAAGTGCTGGTTTCAAGTTCAGGTTATCTCAATTTAACAAACAAATAACGGGACAGATTATGTGATACTGTATGTGATACACAACAGACTTAGACCGAAATTTAAACACTTGACAAAATAAACTTTTTAGTAAAAAAGAAAGAACAGACCATGTTTTTAATAAGGCCTCCTAAGCGAATCCTGTTATGCTGTCCTTCTAATGCTTAACTAATCCTTGTTGTGACATTTACCAAATCACTTATTTATTAAATCCCCTAAATAACAAAAGTGAAATGCACACGGACAACATAATTATTACTAGTGTTATTACATCTTACCGTCCTGTGCTGGGTATTCACTGGCAGGCTGAGCTCCAGCAGAGGCATCTACATACATTATGCAGACACCGATACAATATTTAATAATTTGTTGGTCTTTTTATATAGTTTATATTTTTTTTACCATTATTACCTAGAGAACAATTCATACAATGTATTATCTTATACAGTGTAAATGTCCAAATATTGTTCACAGATGAAAAGTGGAACAATTCCCCACATTTTGGAATGAAACATTGATTTAACATCAAATTATTTTTTTTTCTCCCTTATGGAGTAAAAAAAAGCTTTCCATGCTCTGGACTCTATCTTAGTATAAATATCTTACCTAAAGAAAGACACACAACTGCCAGGGAGCATAGAACCAGGATGGCCAAAGTCTTCATCTCGCTTCTTCGCTATTGACTGTCTGGAGGATCAGGCAATAAGTATGTCGTTCTGCCTTTTCTCTCTCTGTCATACATATATACACATAAACACAGTTTATAGATGTGGCCCCAACGATGGCTACAGTGTGTGATTGGTTAGGGAATCATGTGTCATACTCCCACACTGATGCATAAATACACATCCATATAAAAGTCATGTTTTAATATGTAATGAACTAGGACAGTTAACATATTTTTGCAGAAGTGCGCGCACACACACACACAGCACCTTTTGGTACTCACCAGCACCAACAGGTAGTATGATCTAAATTAAAACATCCAGTAGGTGTCAAGAACACAGGTGCAATGACCAGCAGATACAAATGATTGCTGTTTTCAGCATGATTTCTGATTTACTTAGAGAGTTAATATTGTCTTCGAGCAGAAACTCCCTCCCACGTGCAAATTGAATCAGCCTTTTAATATGTGCTTCCAAATTCTCCTATTCTTGGATATTTTGTACACAATGAATCATTTTGAAATGGTTTGATGTAATGTCACATACAGTATAGCAATTTTTGATAAAATGAAATGAATAAGCATGAAGATTTTGGATTAAAATGATTATGCAGTGCCAATACCATGAATAAATAGTGTGTAGGCCTACATACCTGAATGTGTAATTCCAAAAATATTTTTTGGGGAAAATTGTTGTATTTTTACAAATTCTTTTTCTTTATTTAAAAGTAACGACCACACAACATATCCTAATAATGTTCATATGCACCGTCCTGTGTGGCTAAGTTAATTTCCAAATCTAGAAAGAAAGCCGTTTTAAACTTGCACTTGCTTTCCTAAAGCAGTTATATTTGACTGGAAATTTTGTGGCTGAACTGGCTCTTTTTGCATGGGGTGTAATTTAGCCGTCTGGGTTAACGTTGGTACCCTGGTGTCCATTTGGGGACACACATTCTACCCTAGTGCAGTCTGGATTGTACACATTCTTTGGGACGTGGCAACAAAACACACATTCAATGTAATCGCCTTTTTCCAACCATGGCCTGATCGTGTCCTGACCTGCCTCTGTCTGTTGGTATGACAACAGCTATCTTTTAAAACTAGATATTTTAAATCTGTTAGCATTAACCTGGCCCTTTGTTAATTTAGAAGTCAGACATGGTGCTACAGTGCTATTGTTAGAATAGTGGCCAGTGTTGCTTTAACCTGGACTGAAAACCAAATTAGAATTCGTGAATACTGTAAATTATCTTTAACAGAATTAAAGCAAAATACTATACAACAAAAATCCTTTACTCTTTTTTTTATTTCAAATACATGTACATTAACATAGAAAATAGCGCTTAATTGAATATATACTGTAGGTAGATAACAAAATACTGTAGTGTGAAAAACATTCACTTTTATTCACACTAATAATCTTTATAAAAGTTGTGAAATGTGACAACCGTAGATCATGGTTATCTCGGTGTTGCACGAGGAAAGGAATTAATAATCTAAATGTGTGCAGGGTGGGATGTCAAGACTGCAATATGTAGGTGTAGCTGTACTCTTCTATGACCAGTCATATCATTTCAATTTCCAACTGAACTTTTGTTCTCCTAAAGCTAGACATTCCATTTAAGTTGACGTTGGCTTTCTTTTTTAACATAACCTAACTTGATTGGATATCTGACCGGGTGTCAGATGATTAGAGACGATTGGTTACAATCCAGAATTTATGTCACACCCATGGAGACAAATCTTTTTTCTGAGAGTCTTGAATCTTGGCTAAATGACATGTTACACAGATTTAAAATGTAGTCCTGCCCATTCAGGTCCCTTCAGACAGCACAACTGACCAAACGACTGTAAAAAAAACAGAATTTTACGACAGGGGACCTTTAAAACATTAAGGTCATATGGCTTCAAAACGAATCCACAAAACAACACCCCCAATTACACCACATTCATGTTATGCTGCATGGATAAGTGTACACTGTAGAGGGACTTTTTTTTAGAATTGGCGTGGACCAACTGGATTCCGCACTGGATTCCGGACTGGATTCCGGACTGGATTCTGGACTGGATTCCGGACTGGATTCCGGACTGGATTCCGGACTGGATTCTGCACTGGATTCTGGGCCCCGAAGTATGTCTGATATGCCTGCTGATAGCCATAATGGAAAGCATAGTAACGGCAGGGATAGTAGTCTTCACAGGTCTCTGCACGCCTTTCAGCTGGAGATTTCCACTTCCTGGAGAAGAAGATAACGAAAGATAGGCAGAGGAAGATAGAGAGACAATAAGAGACATAGAAAGAGAGTAAGCACTGTTGTGGAAAAGCACTGTGTGTCTTTAATCTTGACTGCATTTGGAACACACGTGATATTAAGAAAACTGACCAAGGCCATTTGTTTATTGAGCTTCTCAGTAGAGTGAGAATGTTTTGACTAACCAGAGAAGCACCGAGTATAAAACCTGCCTGTTCTTTGAAGGTTGTTCATTCTATCTCACTGACCATGACTGTAAGAGTCATTTATAATATAATTTCCACAACAAGCACTCTAATCAAAAACAGATACCGGTACATAAGCCCAAGCGGGGTATAGGTCTGTTTTGGTACATTTCTGTTTCAACCTAATTAATGCATTCAAGCATTGACATTTAGCTCCGGTGCTTGGGTTTGTCGCTCATGCACAAGTTTAATAGTCTAATTAAGTTGTGTTTTCATCTACAATGTTAAGTTCTATTTGCAATGTGAACCATTTGTGTGTGTGTGTGTGTGTGTGTGTGTTTTCTATGCTTGTGTTATTTCCACACATGCTATATCTGTGTGTGTGTCTGTGTGTTACCTAGGAAAGTTGTAGCTGTTGTAGGGGTTCCCTCGAGTCACAGTCTGAATTGCGTTGCCCCTCTGTGGTGTTATGAAGGAGTTGGCTTGGTTTGGACTCACAAACAAATCTGGAACCAAATAACACTTTAAGAACCCACCTACAGGAATTAGCTCAGGCTTTGTGGCCTATATGGTTTTTATTTATTTTGTGGTCCAAAACATTGCTCATAGCTCACCAATAAAAGTTAGTTAAGGTTAAAATATGGCTAATATATTGCTGGTATGACTGCATGCATGTTTTTCCATGAACAAGAAAGTCATTCTTAATCACCTTCAAAGGATTCTGTGCTTTCATGAGAGTCTACGGGAAAAACATGAAACGGGGTTAATGATAAATAAAAGATTAACGGCTGATATGCTACAAGTCACAAATGTCTGCTGAGTGAAGGGGAGCCTTAAACGGCGTGGCGATGAAGTCTATACCGTAAGAGAGGCAGAGAGACACGAGGGCACACAGGGCCACGCACTGAAGAAGACTCCTCATCCTGTCTGTCTGTCCGTCCTGTCTGCCTGTCTGCAGGGGAAACAGACAAGCGTCACCATGACTCGCGTGACCCTTAACATGACAGCAGAGTTGTATCAGGGAGTTCCATGTACATGTAAAGAAGTGTAAGCAGATGAGGGTGTGAGATGACTGAAGAAAAAGAGGGTGGAGGTCCAGAGAGAGAGAGAGAGACAGAGAGAGGGAGGGAGAGAGAGAGAAAGAGAGAGAGAGGGAGGAAGAGAGAGAGAGAGAGAGAGAGAGAGAGAGAGAGAGAGAGAGAGAGAGAGAGAGAGAGAGAGAGAGATAGATAGACA
>JAOEHI010002899.1:5000-11223 GCA_025447815.1 Percopsis transmontana
CAACTGCCGGTATCCTTCTGCCAACTTCTTTTTCATCACCGGACACCATTGGTATGTTTACCCCAGTGCCAGTGTCAGACACCACCTTGGTTGATACATTGGCGTCATCCAAGGTGATTTCTTTACTGTACCGTTTCACTGCGTCTTCTTTTCTAATCTCTCCAGTTGCAGTGACATGGCAGGGGGATGTGGAGGGGCTGGTTGATAGATACATTGAAAACACGGAAGTAGGAAGAATGATTGAATGATGAGTGTCACTATTTATTATTTGTGCGTCCAAAGAGCCAAAAGGTTCTGGCCCTACGGGTTAAGCTATGTTCCTAACCAACCGCACCAAAGATCTGTCCACATTTAGAAGCTATTAACCCTCTTAGGATGTGGTCCCATGCTGTTAGTGTCCACTTGAAACCCAACTACCATTTCTCAGCTTATTTATTTATGAACTTCTCCAGACGAGGACATTCTTGCAGTGATTAGATTTCCTTTGGCCTTATCTTTGAACAAAGCACATAGAACATTTGGGCTGAATTATAATATTATGTTATATTTTTGGGTTATTTTCATGTTGGTATATAACTAACTCCGAGCAAAAGTAAAATGCTATCTGGTTTTGTTGGGTAAGAGGATTTTTTAAGTTGGCTCCCAATCAACATGTCAAAGGGTGTTGCTTTGCTGTTTGAAGCATACCAGCAAATAATGAATTGGCACCTTTTCCTTGTTCTTCAAAACACTCACTCTCCCACACACACACAAACAGTGTCCGGTGTCGGCAGACTGCTGCTAGGTAACGTAGCCACTAATCAATGCCATCACTCACAAGTGCAGCAGTCCTGATCAGGAATCTGCTCCCAATCAACCATCAGCCCCTTACCTGCGTACAGGTGCCTTCTGTTGCGCTCCAGACTCTCAGAACTCGGAACAAATTGACCTCCAACTTGTGGCAAGTGACTTGAGCGGTCGGTCATCCAACTCAGAGTTTTAGATTGGAATTCAAGGTATGATTACTGGCATTCATCTTATTTTTGGAGGTCAGCAATTTCCTAGTTGGGAAGGTAAAGACTTCAAAGTTGTATTTGACATTGTATAAGACATTCAACTTGAATACATATGTAGAGGTTGCAAGAAGGCCATCTGTGTACAATTAAATTTTCCCTCCATCTCACACTAACTCCAGATGTTTGTGGAGGACCCAGGGGAATGTTAAAGAGCGGTATCATAAAAACCAAAGCGTAAAGCAACATCTGGAGAAACAGGGTTTGCCTTATGAAATACACTCGACATACTGTACACTTCGAAGTTTGCTAAACCAATTAAATCATTTAGAAAAGCACATGCTGCAACTGTGCAACATTGCCTTGGGAAGGCAAAGCTTTTCCTGGTCACCATAACTGTGACCGGGCAAGATGTACTTGCTGAATCAGTATAGCTTTGCCCCACGTGTTTTCAAATGACACACAAATTACACATTTCCTGGAGTTTACTCAAAGGTATTTCTTGTTATTATTATGTCAGCTTGAATTGTGAGGGTGACCCTTGTCTCACTGCCTTCAAAGTGCGTCTGTCTGAGCTCCTGTCCGATCACTATACATGCCAACCGTTATCCATGTTTCATGCTCTGCTCTCGCACGCCCCTATTGCATTACCGTAATCCATTATCTCAGTCACACCCCGTTGCATATCTGCACAGATGCACCTGTTGCACTATTCTTTACTCTTTATTATTACATCTCAGCATTTTATAGACTGTCTGCATATTGTAACAAAGGTGTGTGTTGGACGAGAGTAAGCGCAGCCAGCAAAAACACACACAAGCTGAATTACGGGTGAAACGCTTGTAAGCGTTGTTTTAATACAGGAACACACACGTACGGGGCATAAACCCGAAACAATGCCCAACAAATCCTGGGGTTGTTGGGGAAACTAAATACTACCTCAAACTAACGCCTAATGTCCTGCACCTGTGGGCTTAATCCTCCACAGGTGTGCTGCGATGCGCGCATAGCCGTGAGCGCGCCGATCGTGACACATATTGTGTTATTTCCAATCTACATCACTACCTAGTCCACTATCTTTATATTGCACTAATTGTATATAGACTTTCACTACATTCAACATCTACATAGACTGTCTATTCAGGTTAACTGTGTTATTACTGACCTATATCACTAACCAGACCACAATTTGCACTATATATATATTTACACAACTATATGTCGACTCTTTTACATTTCAGCATTTACATAGATCTTTATGTAGCCTTTTGTATTTTGTATTATATTGTATTGTATTGTATTGAATATGAAACTGTATGTTTTCCTGCATGCATACGCTTTCTCACATACGCGTTCTCAACGGCCTACCTGGTTAAATAAAAAAAATTCAAAGTGACAACAGAATGCCTGCCTGTATTGTTGCAGAGAGGCCCAAGGCACGTCACCCCAATCGCACACCTAGGGTAATCTGCGCACCTGGGGCGAGATTACCGGGCAATGTAAATTTCACTGGCGTCGGCCCAAAACCGTTGGTGACCGTTTACTTGTCAGCGTTGTTTGAAGATGTGTCTTTTGTTACTAGAATGATCTGTATTTCTTTAATAAACGCCGAGCCCAGCTCGTAAACTGTGGCCTTTCACTCACCCAACCTCGACGCTACACCCCTGAACTGTACCTTAATCTATCATTTTTAGTTGCTCTCTTTCTGCTTTACATTTTTATTATTGTATCTAATATTATATTTATTTTTATAGTTTCGCTATTTATATCTATTATTATTTCAATTTTTGGATCTGAATTCTTAATAGTGTTTTATTATTATTGTTTCGAAATTTGTTTATGGTTATCAGTTGCATTTTATTATGCCATATTAAGCGCTTTGTACACTATTTTAGAATAGTGCTATAATAAATATTACAACATTATCCTGGCCATAACCATGGAAATGAAAGTGTGTCTGTTGGCAGTGCTGCATGAATTGAAGTGTTATGTCGTTACGTGACTGAGCTTCAAAATAATGTTTTCACATGTTAGCGTGTCTAGATTTCCCCTGGGTGCTGTCCATGTCCTCCCCGTAGACCCATGTTCGCAGGCGTGCGCATGTGTGACTGTGTCTGAGCCCATCCCTGTATGTGTGTGTATCTGATGAAATCTTGATGATGATGATTTAGCGCCACCAGCCGAGCTAGAAGCAGACCGTGGCAGCAGTGGGGGCTGTCCACTTGACGAGTGTCACAATTTGGTGCCCTTTAAAGCACTGCTGAACTTTCTCCCGCCGACATTCACCGTGAATTAACCCTTTCGTTTGAGGTAGGTCACCGCGGTAACTCGCAGTTGTATTCATCTGCCATTCACTTCTATTGTTCCTCAAAAAACATACGTCTAGTGTGTCTACAGAGGTGATCTCCCTTTCTACTGGTACCATGAGTCCTCAGGTTACTCATGTATGTTGTTGTAGAGGTTTACCTTCACGTATATATTTTATTTTAAGTTTTAATCCAAAATGTAACTCTATGTTAACATATTACATTCTGCAAGCTGGAGTAACTTGTGAACAGGCGACCAGCTTAGTAGACAGTTTATTTCATGTCTGCGTGAGAACTGTATTTTTAGATGAAGTGGTGTTTAATTTGTTCTATCTATCTATCTATCTAGGAACTCTAAGGTGTACGCTGAAAAACACAAGGGCCCACAAGGGTTCAGCATGAAGCGGTGTCTTGGGAAAGCCTCCCGTTATATCATTAAAGGTCACCACTTTCATCCGCCTTGCAGGCCCTCTCATCACAGTCGTTGTCTACAAGCCCTTAGGTAACACTGCCCTTGATTCTCCCCTCTCCTGGAGATGTAGTGTTAATCTGTTTATGTTATTAACCCACTACTACTTTCTAGTGCTGCTCCTGCAAGGCTTAACATGCCCTGTCTAAGAGGCATTGATTTCTCAATTAAGGATTCAGTGGATGCAGTGAGGACGGTTGTTTCTTCCTGAGTCACTGAAGCAGTCAGCTGGCCATGGGCATGCTCTTTGGGCCTAAAGCAACATGAAGACACTGAGGGGCATGATGGTCGAACGGTTAGGTCGTGGGTTCAATCCCTAACAAGCCTGGTCTACTTTTAAGCAAGATGCCTAACCACTCCTTGCTCATTAATACGTGTAATACTCCCTGTAAGTCACTTTGGATGAAAGTGTCTACTAACTGTAATTGAAACTCTTAAATTGTTTGGTGTAATGTCTTACTTTGTTGCCTCTGTGTTTGTAAAAATAAAGGATCGTGAGACACCCAGCATTGAGGTGTGGAAGGGGCATGCACTCTACGAGTCTCGAACAGAACACAAACGGTAACTCATGCATTGTAAATGATATAATATAACCACATTTTGCATTTTATAACCAATTTTAAAGGAAATTATTGATTTCCTTTTCAAATTGGATGATTAAATGAAACACTCGGATGAAAGGAAATGAAATATTGGCCTGCCTCGTTCTTAGTCCTGATGTCTATAGAAAGCACAAAAATTGAATGCAAGAATGCATTCTGGGTACCAGTTTCTCTTCAACCCCTGATAGGAAGACAAGGGTCTAGAACATTCCTCAGATTGTGCCTCCTGTGTTCCAGCTGGACCAGAGACTGTCTCTCTGACTGGGTATCCATCAGTGTTCTGGGACCTCTGTGTCTGATCTTTTTTATGCGCCAGGCATCCAAAACAGCCATTGTTGTTGAGCTCAGGGCATGGGAGGGAAGTTCTGCAACAGTTGTACTGTATATATCACGAGAGAACAGTACAGGACAGGAAACAGGAGACACAGTATTATACAATACTGTGTACCACATTTGTATACTGAAGTTCAATGTATAATGCAAGTAGAATCCAGGCAAAACACTGAATGTTTGCTACCAGTGGAATTAAATAACAGTGAAAAAGTGTAAGATCTAAGATCTAAGACCTGCCTTTAATGATTGAGGCTTTGTTAAGAGAGCTGGCGAATTACGTTAATTCGGGGCTCCAAGATTGTCTTTTCTCTGAGGTGTCGATATATTGGCTGAGAGATGAGGGAGAAATTAATAAATGAAGAAGAGGAGAAATTAAAGGCGTGCCGTTGGGAGAGAGACATTAACGAGAGCAGATAGAAATAGTGTCATACTGAGAGATAATTAGGGACTTCCCTTTAGTGTTAGACACAAACCCTGAGAGAAGGTGGTCTCCTGTTGAGCAGGTTGGCACTGAGGGTCTGTTTGTGTCATCTGTACGTGTGTGTCAATCACTGTCTTCCATCCCATCCAGTTCCTTTCCCCATCTCCGTGTCTGTTTTAATCGTTTAGAAAACCACTCCCCCCCCCCCCCGCCATCGCCATCGCCCACCTCCTACGGGGGAACTCCCATGAGCCCACGGGGTTTGACGTCAGCCCCTCCCTGGTGCCGTGCTTCTGGGGGTGAAGCGAGACGGGTGCCTAACACGGGGACTCACTGCTGTGTTTGCCAAACACAACAGACTCCTATTTGCGTCTCCCAGGCAACGGAACACGCGCTGCTTCCAGAGGAAACCGGCCCTCCATTCACCCTCACATTATGTCTCTCTGCGTCGCTTGTGAAAGGACATTTTTGATGTTTCACCTTATTCTAGTTACCGGCGATCGATGAATTCGATTTTAATGTTCATTCAGCCTTTACCCTGAAACAGTGTATGAACCACATAGGCCAATGGAGGGGTGGGGGTGGGGGGGTGTTACTTGACTAAGAGATTAAGGTATATACTGTAGTTATTTAGCTGGAAGAGCTGTATTGACCTTCTGGTCTATTAAAGGGACGTCCAAGGCATTTTATTAAAGAAAAGACATAAAATCATTATTCACTTGTAATTTCCTTTATGACCTGACATTTCCTATGTGACCTTTATAACCTAGAGCTAACATAACATAACATTTATGCTTCTCACTCACCAAGTCACCAGAAGCTGTCTGAGAACTGTGTCACATTTAGTTTGCACAAAGATGATGGAGAATATCGCTAATACACTGGTTTTAAACCAAACAGACCTAGCCCTCCTCCGCGTGGGCAACAGAACCACACACCTGAATGGCTGTGAAGATCCCACACCATGATCCACTACCTTGTGTAGTGTCCTCCCCTCTCGAGCCGACCCTGCCCTGGCATGCCAGCGTGCTAGCGTGCTAGCGTGCTAGCGTGCTAGAGCTGCGCTGCCAGACTCCAGGCCAGGCAGCACGGAGGTGATT
>JAOEHI010002900.1:0-11222 GCA_025447815.1 Percopsis transmontana
TTCTCTATATAAATAAACACAACATAAAAACAAAAATAAATCGATACACACTCACACACACACACAAGTTACTCTCTCTCTCTCTCTCTCTCTCTCTCTCTCTCTCTCTCTCTCTCTCTCTCTCTCTCTGTGTTAGCCCTCACTCTGTTTCTTTCCTCTATTTGTCTTGTTCCCTCTCTCTCATACACATCTCAGGTTGGATGATTACATAGATTGGATTCATGCTTTTTAAATGTAAGTCTTTGTTAGGTAAAATAGGAGATGTAATTTCTGGGATGTTGTTTTGAATTATTAGCAAAATGATGTCTACTGTTACAACCTCTGTTGCAGGAGACACGCAATATTACACACAACTTACACTCAACATTTAAATGAATCCTTTTTTTCTTTTTTCTCTTTTTGTATATCTCTCCTGGGTATTTATTCTACCAAAATAGAATCATTATGAAACGTCACTTAGCAAGTTTAAACGTCTCTTCTCCGTTTCCTAGGCGACAGCTCCGGTGTCCATTCCGTCCACCAACAGTAACTCGGCAGGCTCCGCCTCCACCAGCTTCACCCCCACCAACAACTCCAGCTATAGCATCTCCTGGCAGTCTCCGCCTGTCACCTTCACCGGGAACACGGTGAGGGGGGCGCTTGTAAAACAAAATACACACACACGCACACACGCATAGGTTTCCCCAAATAATACAAATAAAATCATATAAATATATAAAACACACAAAATTAAATAAAAAATCCCCCCTCAAATAATAAAAATAAAATACATAAAAAATATTCATACGCACACACCTGTGCATTTCAAAGACAAGGCCGGCATAATATTATATTTTTCTTATTTTGACAGAGCAGAGCCTACAAAAAGTGCAAATGGAATTCTGTGCATGTACCGTGTCTTCTTTACAGTTGAGCATGGCTGAAAGTAGCTTCAATAAGAAAAATATCAGATTACACGGCTTTATCCTTGACAAAGCCATGGATAAATGTAAAAGCGCAAATGTCCTTAAACATAATGTCCTTGAAGAGAATGTAAAGGCCACATGTATCTGAGATAATTGGCTCATGAGTGTGTATCCCTTTACAGACCTTTTAACATTATTAACGTTATTTTTTTGTTCATGCACATATATTTAGGTCATGGGATTCATAGAAGGGTAAAACCATCGCATTCATGATACGATTATCATATTGATGACATTTTTAGTGTTAATTAGTGTTATTTATTGTTAATTCTCATCTACATGCACCCTCTGGCTTTCTAATGGTTGTAAATCTGCCCCACCTTCTCTCAGATGTCTCCCAGTAGAAGCCAGAGCTTTGGTGAACAGCGCTCCCAGGCCATCGCCGTCATCTCCTCCCCTCCCAGAGCCACTACAGCCCTCAGGTGAACATATTGTAACTACTGTTGGCGAAGCCTGGAAATCCAGCTATTCGTGGTTTAATAATGGGCATGGGCCGAAATCGAACAATCTGATAAACGTATCCGACTCAATAAACCCTTTTCTATCATCTGAAATTTTAGGGGGAAAAAAGTATACAATCTTCACCTTTGTTTTGTGTGTCCTTGTCGTACCCCTGTTGTATTAAACGCTCTTCTATGCCTCCTCGTAAGCCTAACTTGGAATGTGCTCATTGTTGCCCCCATGGACATTTGGAATGAGTAGAATGAATTGACCAATAAAGCCCACCAATAGAAGAAGTATAAAGTGTAACTGTCATTCACCACAGGGACATGCCACACAAAGGCGAGATTTTATATATTTGTTTAAGTAAGTGTTTGATCGAGCGAAAGCCAAAGGTTTAACGAATCATATGACATTATTAAATCGTTATATTTGGGTCATTAAAAAAAGACTAATTTTTTAACCACAAAAACAACTGGATTTCAAGGAAACGGGACTGTTAATTATGGCACAAATAGGAAGTATCCTGCTAGCATAGCTAATGACAACTAATGATGCTGCTTTCATCTCTCCCATTAATGATAATGATGATGACGACACAATCTCACTGTTGTTATCTTCCTATCATAATAACCCTTTGTTCCTCCTCTTATCTCCTGTCCAGTCGGAAGGTTCGCGGGGAGGGCAAGAAGTGCCGTAAGGTCTACGGGATGGAGAACCGTGACATGTGGTGCACAGCCTGCCGCTGGAAAAAGGCCTGCCAGAGATTTACCGACTGAATCTTAGGAGCTTAATTTTGCATGCGTTCATTACTCTTCAGCTCAACAAGCGCAAATGTATCCGTCCACGAGCTCCGGATCCTGTCTAATGCCACACACCAATCAGATTTCAGAAGAAACTAAGGTGGGGTGGGTCGCAGAGTCGTCTATCGCATTCCCATTCATGGGTTTCTTCATGCTGCTCGGCCATTCCTTTTAGTCCCCAGTTATGGGAAAACCTTGGTGCAGCTAAATACTTGTAATATTTCTGGCGTTTTCTATGTTGGGCTTTGTGTTGCATCTTTCTAAGTTTTCTAAAGCGTTGGTTTTTAAACAGGAAGTCCGGTCAAACACCTGGAACTGATAAAAATGGTTTAAAAAAAAACACACACACAATAACACTTTTTTTTAAATGGATCAAAAGACCTCTTTGCTATTCAGCAGACACCATGCTTTTATGGCTAGTTCTTTCAGGAGACATCATGAAAAAAGAAATCGGACTGTTTTATTTTTCCTTGCACTTGTATCTTGCTCATCTGTTTTTGTGGATGTTTGGAGACTCACTCCAAAACCCCACCTGGTCTCTCAGCTGTTTCTCGACACTTGTAGCGCATTCACAATAGAGCTTTTGGTGCGGACCTGGGTCCACGTGAGCCGTTAGTTCGTTTAGTTAGTTTGTTTGTTCGACGGTTGCTCGCATCAAATTCAGCCAGCGGGTAGCATTTATGGCATAGTCAGAATGCCTAATGTGGTTATGGTGTTGCTGACAGTGACACAGTAACAAAAATATGAATAAAAAAGGAAATATACTGCGGCTGTCGGTTTGATTGATGATGATCCCTCCTTTTTGCGTCGTTGCTTAGAGATATTGGCTGCACGTTCCTTGAGTTGATGTGAACGGACCAGGGTTTGCGTCCAAAAAGTTTATTGTGAACGGAGACCGGGAGGGGGAGTAATAGCAGTCGAGTTCGGATCAGCAAAACGGACCAAGTGTGAATGCACCCTAAGAGACCCCAAGGGAATGTACGGCAGAGCCAAGGGGCAGCCTGTTGGGTATTATCAGAAGGAAGGATAGAGAGAAAGAAAAGGCTTTCACGCACAACAAATGATCAATGCAAAAAATAGCTGAAATATACAGTCATGGAATGCTGACCTTGCCAGCAACACAACCTGATCAAACAGCATGCATGCACGCACACACACACACACACACAGAGCAGACAGATGCTGTTCCCTGTATCGCTTTTTTATCAAAGTTGGTCATTTTCTTTGTTTTATCAGGGATGCCAGTCTAAGAAAAGCAAAAACCAGCAGCTTAATTAAACTATGGTTATATACAGCACTATCTCAATATCTTTTACCACATATGATAACTTTGCAACCAAAAAGTCCTTTTCTCGTTATTTTTTATTTTTTTTTCAAAAGGTGCCATGTTTACTATTCTTGTTAATGGAACGTTTTTAGTTACTATTGTGTTTTTTTTGTTGTTTTTTTTGGGGGGGGCATTTTACTAAGACTGTTTGCCTACCACCTGCTAAAGAGTGTGTATATTGAAAATTCAACATTCAACAACCAAGTTTGGAAGAAAGCAGTTCTTAAACAAGAGTTCATCACATAAAGAGACAAATTGCCCTCCTCCTCAACCACACCTTCCCATGGGGGGTAAAAAATCCTTTTGTTTACCTACGCCGTGTCGGCACATCTCATTGGTCAGCTAATCAAAGGGGGAGGGCTCACTTAAAACCAAAAGAGAGACACTTGCATTGTATATGTGTGTTAAGGTACACTTGGTAATGCCTGTGGTTACTCTTATAATTATAAATGTCTTTAGTGTATCTTCCACCATGCCCTCTTTTTAAAATTAAATAGGTTTTAGGGGAAATAACGACAAAATAAACGTACCCACTTTACTGCTCCCAGAGTATTGTGGGCTGGTTGGAAAAGAGAGACACTTGTTCACCCGTCATTTAAAGGGCACTGCAAGAGTCAAGCAAATCTTTGGCTTGGACTTGAATTAGAGGCCTTGGAATGGGCTTTTATCCTTAATGACTGACAGGGTGGAGGGATGGATTTGTTAAAATAATTAAGATAACTGTTTGCTAATTGGACCTATCCATTAATACTTTAGCCGCTTAATTAGCAAAACAGCAGGAAGCCAAACAATTGAGTTTTTTTTATTGATTTCTCAATTCTTATGTCAACTGGGGCTGTACGCAGTTTTGTAACATGTACTGAAAAATGTAGAAATGTATTAACATGTAAGCAAATATTGCTACTATTAGGCACGTAGAACATTTTTCAGCTTTTTTCCACGGTAAACATTAGTCATTGGTTTTGTTTAAATATGAGCCAAACTCTGTCTTGGTTTATAGCATTTTTATGTGATAAATCATTAATATCAGAATTACGCAAAGCCAACACCAGCTCATAAACTCACAAGCTAACCTGTTCAATATATTTACTTCCACTCCTAAAACATGTAGCTCTTATATTTGCAGTTTTATTTTTTTCCGTTTTTTCTTCTGTATTTCTATAATTTCTCTAAAGCTCCACACTTACGGCCAATACCAAATCTATAATCAGTCACTTAAAGAACAACAGAGGTTCAAGTATGATTAAGGTATAGGCAAAATAATGTATCATTTAAAACATCTCAGGCTACTATTGCTTTTAACATTGGTAGCCTTGAAGTCGCTCTTATTACATTACAGTGAACATATTGTTTTTCAAGACAACAAGACAAATCTATATACCTAAAGAAATACATGTTTGAATTGAAAAGTAAGGCAAGCAAAGAAACGTGGATTTAGCTTGGTTTTGTATATATTTATAATAGTATATACTGTCTATGAATTATTTTGTTTTCATGTTCTGCTGAAGGAAATTTTCGGTCTATTTTATAGTAACTATAGGAGGGAGACCAGCCGTGATTTTCCATGCAAGACGAGATTGTTCAAAGATCCTTTCAGCTGCTGTGACCTGCACGGTCCTGCCCGTAGGCTGTTTTACATCACACACCCCAACACTAGCACTTCCTCGTGGTCCAGAACCACGCAAGATTAAAACCTTTATCTCATTTCTATGTTGTTTTTTTGTTTCTCTCACAATGTCACACTGTTGCACCTGTAATTAATTTGTTTGACAGGTCGGTGTGTTTCTGTGTCTACCCGCACGTGTGTGGCTGGTGTACATGCATGCTTTGTGAGTGTGTGTGTGTGTGTGTGTGTGTGTGTGAGAATGTAAAGGATCCCCGGGGCATGCAGGTGGGTTGTCACCGAAGCGCAATGCTTTACCACCCCCACGGCCCGGCTCTCGCTGTCTCCCAGAGGGCTTTGCACTGACATCAAATGGCCAATGGGGATTTCACTTGTCGGGCTCTTGTCCATGACTGTCCATGACTGTCCGTTACAAGGCTCCTCCTGTCTAAAGTCTCTTAACCAATACGAAAGCTTCAAATTTGAGGATGTTTTAGTCCTAGGATGTAGCTCCTTGCCCTTCATCGTGGTGTTTAATGTTTGTGTTTGGATTGTCTTCCCCATTGGCGCACAAAGATCCCGGCAGCCAATCGGAACCTTCCAGGGTTCTGTCCAGAAAGAAAGTCCTGTGTTCAGACCATTTGTTCATGGTGGCAGGACTGGATATTATGGGTGTCAGCGTTTTTACTGAGGCAGCTAATTTGAAGAGACATACCTGCATAGTCTTACTTTACTCAGTGTTGAATTTGTAGTTCAATCGGTATATCAAGTGTTGAGCAAAATAAGCTATTCTTTACCTCAATGCATACAATATGTGCTGCCATATTCTCAAACCTGTCCAGATACTCATGTGTCTTCAGAAACCAAGGGCTTTTTTTCTGGACTTGTTGCCTGGCTTGCATTATTCTGTTGAGGTCTTTAGTTCTGCAGCTGGCCTCAACATGAAGGTGCTTTCGGGGTGACCGGATAATTTTTACATACTGTATACACACCAACTGGTGCTAATGCACTTAACGGGGGAGGGCAGAGGTTTTTCTATTTACCTGTAAAGTGCTACTTCTCCCATGTGACCTATATGTGATCACATGTGTGGTCTACTTCATTTTGTACACACTGTTGTCATGCTGTGGAACATGAAAATAAAAAAAAAACATCCTGTCCGTGTGTCCAGTGTCCAGACACACCTTAGTCCTCTGTCATCTCTGCTGGTTTTATTTTTGGAGATCTCAAAAAGATCTCTGTCCATTGATGTCATTAACAAAACAATGCTAACATCAGAACTTGTGTTGTTTATGTGTTACTCAGTCCCTAGTTTTAGTGGCGTGCAGCTTTTGACAAGTTTTCACCAGTGTGGAACCTGTAGCCCATGGCATAAACAAAACAAATCAGTTTTAAAATTTCATACCGACTATGATGAATTAAGTTGTTTTTCCACACGGGAGTAGTACAGTTTCTATCATCAAACTATTGCGCATAATGAAAATTTCATTTAAATGTATTTAGATTCGTTAATCTTCAGACATCAGTAGCCTAATTGTCAGTCTTATTAATCTCATCATGCACATTCATTCATTCATTATTTCTTATTTAAATAAAAAAGAAACTGTCTGGCAGCCAATACCGGCATATTGTTTAATTAAATTGCTTTCAGGCAAAATTGTCAAGATTCTTCCCAAAGCGTGTAACAGCACTTCTAAAAAAATGAAGTCTCAAACTGATAATCTGATTGTGCCCTGACACTCACCAGCATTTGGCATTCATCTTCATTATTTTTTATTTTTTTTTAAATGACCTAACCTATTAATATGGACTCCGGCTACCTACAGTAGAGAGAATGAATAGCTCATTGAGCTGAGCTCTGAAAATAGCTTGCCATTATGAGCAAGCGTTCGCCACAGCAGTGGTGAGGTCTAGGTGGTCTTGTTGCCCTAGTGGGAGTGATATGGATTGTTGTAGTATGTTTCCCCAATGGAACTGGCTGGTCTGGCCATTTATGTGGTTCGTTTACCCTCCTACCCCCACATAATTTATAAGATGAATAAAACAAAACAGGGTTCTACTTATGGAAGACGTAAAAGAAAAAGCCCTTATGAGTTACGACAGATCCCCAAGTGTATAGCACTTATACATACACGCAAATAACTTGTTCCTAAGATGTAAACAACAGTTTAATATGTTGGTGATATTATATGCTTTCCTCGATTCTATAACTGTATAGTTCATATATGACAAGACCTTGGGACGGGACTGAAACACGCATTATTCTATGCCTTTATACCTAAATATAAGATAAGATTCAGTATACAATCTAAGATACAGTACAGCATATTAAATCTACAATATCAG
The DNA here is from genome assembly GCA_025447815.1 of Percopsis transmontana. Lineage (NCBI taxonomy): Eukaryota > Metazoa > Chordata > Actinopteri > Percopsiformes > Percopsidae > Percopsis > Percopsis transmontana. The sequence continues at coordinate 7,486 of JAOEHI010002900.1, forward strand.
TATGCAGTGCATCAGTATGTATGCTGACATGCTGTATGACATGCTGTATATCAAGTTTATTAAGGAAGCACTAAGCTCCAAAAATTACTGATTGTATCTTTATTCAGGAGGTTGACTGGTTGTTGATTATCTGTTGGCTTTTATTTAGCAAGATATACTGTATCACATTTATTAACATTTAATGCTAGCAGTGTAGCCTCGGGTTCTTTCCCCCTCCTGTGTTCTGAAATATACCAGTGTACAATAGACTGACAGCAGGTGGGCTGGGCTGTTGGTGTGTGTGTGTTCAAGGCATCCATAGTCCATTGTACTGTACAGTTTTCAAAACCTTCAAATTTACTCTGAAAATTACTCCTGTGTCGACGTTTCACTCGACACATTTCACTCGACACATTTCAAGAACAGTCTAAAGTGTGCGCATCTGAATATTCATGAAGTTGCCTTGCATGACCTTGTGTATAGATTGAGTGCATTCATGCTACAGAGTGCCCAACAAACTAAAGGACTGGTTCCCATGGCAGCCATGTTGACGGGCAGATTATTTAGCCCACGCTCTGCCCGCTGAGTGCCAGGGCTGGACAAAAATGTTAGTCAATAACAGAAAGGGGGAACCTCCCTCCTTCCTAAGGAATTTGGAAGGTCTAGCCCGGCTCAAAGCTGCTTGCGCTCCACTGTTCATATTTTGGGGGGAATGTGCCTTGGTGAAAATAGCGTTTCTAGAATGGACCTCAGCGTTCAACATTGATCTAAATGGGTGTATCTATAAATTGTTAGTATGGGGGAGGTCTCCCTGTGATATGCGTAGCCACAGCAACTATGATGGTATGTCACCGGTGCTGGCTAGTCCAGCTTTTTATATCTCTTATTTCATAGACTTGTGTAGTGCAACGCGATGTTCTTTGTGTTGCCGACGGAGGCCCTTTTGGTCCATTTGGTTTTTCTACTCTGTGATGTAACTTGTTTTTGCTGTCATCTGTTCTTCTAAACCTGTGCTTCTGTGTGTTCTGTCTCCTGTTTCTTTGCTTTCCCAAACATTGCTGCTTTCTACCTTTGTACAATGGCTCGAGATTTATGTTGATGTTCCAGAAATCACTGTTGGTGGTGCAATAAGACAATGTTTGGGAAATCAAGGGCGTATGAGATGATCCATTTTTAGCGTGAAGCTGCAAACATTTCCGCAGAAAAAAGTATTTTTAGGTTGAAGTATTTTTCTCTGTGAAGTAAAATGTGGGTGAGAATACAATATTTATTCAAGTGATAATTTGCTTGAATTCCACAGTGGAAGTAAGAATAGGTTTTAAAACTTTAAATATATAATAAAAATATTTCATGTAAACAAACACTAATTGTTAATTACAATTTGCATATCTGGGATATGCAAACCAGGGTGGTGTCCATCCCTCTTTAAATTGGATCATCTCATTATGTTTTAATCTGTTTTTTTTATCTAATGATAATGACCATGTAAACCTCAAAAACTCTGACTGTCGCACTAGATTTTTACACTCATTTTTCAAACGATACAGACTTTGGTCCAACTGTATTTTTACAACTGCATGTGCATGAAAATTAGACAATAGGAGATTATGGAATATTTGTTCTGTTTGTGCTGTGTTGTCTGTGAGAGGGGCTGAGAGCAGAAAGGTTGCATTTAATAGAAGGGACAGAAAGTTTTTGTTCTAGTTGATTGTATATCAATAACTATGCTCTTTTCCTAAAACATGGCAACTGTCCACTATGTTTCTTCTAGTGAACTAGCCAAAGCATTAGTGTGAGAAATTAAACAAAAACGGTCTTTCGAAAAGAGTTAGAAAGACTCAGGATTCCCTTTTGGCCTAGTCCACTTTGTTTCAGTCTAGGGGCCTCTCTCTCCATCTCTGTCATCTGTGTTAACAGTTATCTGGTCCTGGGAGAGTCCCCCTGCTTGCTTTTAGAAGACAGATCACTAGAAGAGGCCAATGTGCTAACCTACATTCTACAGTTGGCATTGTGTAATGGACAAGATGTCAACAGCACTTACAGTATAATGCTTACAATGAAGCAGTCGTTCTAATGTCTACATTTTCTAAATAAATTTCAATTATGTTTTCAGAGAGGAATTTTAGTTAACTGACATGTTAGACTGATTTCAAAATGAATCCAGCCCTTTCAGGTCCCTTCAGACAACACAACTTATTTTTATGAAAATGAACCTTTAAACGTAAGTTAGTTTCAACACATATGGTTGATATAAAAATGTATTGTACTAAAAGTGACACACGACTTTTGACCCTTAACCGCCCAAAAGGTTCATACTATGTGTATGCACGAAGGGGATAGCATGCTGTGAGCCTCCTCTAAAGGCATAATATCATAGCATCTTGCAAACCTAACACGCACTCTGAGTACGACTAAAATAAAGAAAGAACTGTCCATATTTCCAAACAATCTGCAACTGTCTGCCCCTGGCCATTACTTGTCTCAATGAAGTGTGTTGCTTTTTATACTTTTTTTTAAGCCTCTTATGTAAATGTTTGTATTTTTTAGACTGTACACAAAAACATGCCACCATCACAAACTTGACGGTATTTTGACATTGTGTGTTTTACATTGTCAACTGTTTTACATTGTACGACATGGCAGGGGTATTAGATGGGGGTCCTAAATTAACCTACTATGTTGAGGGAAAGCACAGAATGTATTTTCAAGAGCAGGATTAGCTCACAACACATGTAGGTAGGAATGGGGTTCAGAGCAAGCTCCAGTGTATTCATTGTAGGGTACAAAGGCTCTCTGAAAGGCTCACCCGTGTCTCATCCAATTAGTATCTTAATATTTAAGCTTTCTGATGTTGTAACGGTATCCCTTGTTTCCACAGGAGAGAATTTTTCACTGAAATCTGAGAGATTTTTTACAACACCAGAGCGCTGGGAGCTCTCAAAAACACTGTTGACTCTTAGGAACGTAATATGTATCCCAAGCCCACTTATTGTCATTCTTGTTATTTATGTGGAGATAGGTTCCCTCTACAGCCCGTCATCCAAAATTAATTCTACAGGTCTTTTGCCATATGCACCTTGACCTGATAAAGCTTAGATACACTGGGCCTTACATAGAAGAGTTAGTTGAAACAGTGAAAGCTGTTCTAAAATAGTTCTTTCAATATTTTTTGTATTGTACTATTTGTAGCCATCTTGTGAGGGCTTAGGGGTGTGAAGGCCAACTGTGTGTGTATGTATATATGTATATATACTCCATATATACACACAGTGGAGTCTGAGACCACTAGTCAAGATACTTCTAGTTTGCATTGTTTCGATTGTAATACAATTTTTTTCATAACAAATGATAATATCAGCTTAACAATTGAGTGAAAAGTTACATTTGCTTTAATGACAAAACAATGCTAACATGCATGGCACTTCACAATTGTCTGCAAAACCGGATGAGCCATGTTACCCCAGCCTTATTTGACAATGTTCCAAAGAGCTTCTTGTGATGTCACAGAATGCTTGCCTTTCTCCGTCTCAGTCTTAGTGCCCCCATAAATGTTCAATGGTGTTGAGGTCAGGTGACCATGGAGGAAAGTCCATGACAGTCAGGACTCTCTCTGGTCTTCAATTAGTTTTTGTGTGTTGTGTTCATAAAATGTTTCTGAATTCTCAAACTTTCTAATTATAATTTTCAATGTGGTCTCCCACTGTATATATACTGTATGTGTGTGTGTGTGTGTGTGTGTGTGTGTGTGTGTATATATA
>JAOEHI010002901.1:0-11221 GCA_025447815.1 Percopsis transmontana
CCCCCCCCCCCCCCCCCCCCCCGCCCCCCCGCGCCCCCCCCCCCCCCCCCCCCCCCCCCCCCCCCCCCCCCCCCCCCGACGCACGTGATACATACAAGCCACAACCAGGGACACACTGCTTCTTTGATGACAGTGTTTAAATAGAAATATGGGATGGAAGAAATGTCCAGAGGAGGCCAGGAGGAGGTGGCTGATAGAAATGTGAAGAGTGAAGACTGTGAAGATAATAGACTGCAGGTGAAAGAGAGCAGAGAATCTAGCCCAGAGTGCACAAAGGTGGGCCATTTTTCTTCACACATAAAAAGCAAGCGCACATCAAAGCTAGCTTGTGTCAACTGGTTATTGTGTTTAAACCAATGTTAATACATTAATTTTTGGCGTGAGATGTTATGCTTTTAAATGTAATTTGCGAAGAAAAACAAACCAATACGCAGTGCCAAAGGGTGGGGAGCAACCAATTGGTATAAAAGGCCATTTATGTGCAGTGATAATAAAGGCAGGTCCATAAACTCATGAGTAATATTTATCCATTGTATTGTACAAATGGATATGCCCTTAAACTCACCTATCATCTGTGCAATTGTCTTCTCATACTCTGCAACAATTCTCCTATGGGTGAGAAAAGGTACAATAAGGACATGTCTGTAATACTCATACATGTGTACAAACATTCATTATGTCTCAAAGTGTTCTTTCATTTAAATCTGAACCTTTGGGACTCACACACAGCAGGCTAATTTATGGCAAAAGAAGACGTTGTTTGGTTGAAAGCAGGCTGCCCAAGGAGTAAGCGGATTGATTAGCCATGCCTCCCCCTTAGCTTCTTAAACCCTCCTTATCCTGGGGCCAATCAGCCTAATGAAGTAAGCTCTGTCTTATCCACAGGGCTGGCCAAGCCTTGGCCAGCTGGACCCCTCACCTGCTGCCAGAGACAGTGTGGGTAGTGGTTTTTGGGCAACATGTCCCTCTATTAGACCTTCAGATTGTGTATGACGTTAAAGAAGATTCTTAGTCATAATAATATTGTCCCTGTCCTTAATCCTAATTAGGACCTGTTACCAGGCAATTAGTATCTTAACCTATATGACGAGTTGAACGCACACTTCACTGACCATAATGAGTATCAAGTCAATCTCAACTAAAGGACAAAACAATGCAACCTATTTTTGTTTTTACACACACACACAGTATATTCCCGGCCACTTACCCACTTATCATCATTGATCTTTTTAATTGGGTCTCTGTTTTGCCATTGCCTTAAGCTTCGGTAGGCAGTTAGGGAGCTAAACCCAGGTTAACTGAACACAGAAGAGCCAGCATCAACACCAGAGGCGGTTAATCCCTGTTCAGTGGGAGGGACTTTAGCGAGAGACACAACGAGCCCTACATCTTTACCTCATCTCCACCACTTCCTGCCGGCTCTCCTCATGCTTCCTCTGCCACTCCAGCACCTCCTTCTCTTTGGTCACAATCTGAGGGAGAGAGGAGGAAAATGTAGCATTAGGCCGAGCGTGACGCGGTGCCTTTCAACTGAACGGGGCTGTGCGTTTAGGGGCACCTCCTCTCGCGCGATCCCCAAGGAGTGGTCCAGGTCTCGGGGCAGGTAGGGGCTGTCCGCCTCGCTGTAGCTGGTGGCCGAGCGGGCGTAGAGGGAGCTCTTGGACACGGCACTCTCCCCCGTAGACGCCCCCTCCCGCTGCTGCTTCCGGGAGCCGAAAGAGAGGAGAGGGAGGAAGGGAAACATGGCCGGTTAGATATCTGGCCGAGCCGCAGGCGGGACGAGACACGCGGCTGGTGGCCACACACACATTCTCACTGAGGCTCCTGAACCAAACCACAAGGCAGCATCGAGGTGTATCGAAATATACCACACAGCAAAACCAATATGCAAATGAGGCAGGCTTGTGATGTTCCTGAAGACTTGGGCAGCTGGAACATGATTGGATGGAACAGTCTTCAATGCCACTTAGTGGCCGAGTGATTGTCTGATGGCTGCCTGCAGCTGAGTATGTTCACCCGCCTATCTCAGCTAGCTTGGATGTGATTGGGTCCAGGCAAGTTAGGGAAGGGAGGGCTTGATACAGCACAGACTGCATCACATACTGTACCGGAGGGGATAGGGGGTGAATGGGAACTGGGCAGCATAGAAAACAGGTGTTAGTCTCACATGAAAAATATTACATTATATGACACCAAACACTGGTTTTAGAAATAATGTCGCAGTCATTGCAATCATAGTCTAGAATCATAGCGTTGTTTAAAGTGTAATTTTGATCATCCATGTATTTTTTCCATTCAAGAAAGCCAGGATACTGTATGTGTCGACCCACAAACGTCACAGCGTTTTATTATATTTAGTTTATTTTTTGTATATGATGACAGGAGTGACTGACACTCAAAGCCAGACATAACCATTACATACTAAGAACACAATCATCTAAAACATCTTTATTACTTTTCTTTATTAAATCAAATCAAAAACACAAAGCCAGCCCCACTAACATTTTGGGTTCCCTAAAAGCACCGATGGGGATTTTAATCATGCCTGAGCGAGGATTAAGCAAGGATTTGATGGAACGGGGCAGCGAGGGTGCTCCTAGGGTTCACATGAGCATGAATACGTGGAAAAGAGAATAAGTGTTTGGTCTGGCTTGAGGGATAAAGCCATTATTCTATTAGGTGTACAAATTGGTGGGTGGGTCTATCTGACCGGGGACATTGTCCCCCCGATTGGGCTTACACTCCCAATCTAGCAGGGTTTTAACAAAATGGATGACCATCCATCTCAAACCTGACTCATTATACACATAACCTTATATACAGTATGTTAGTCTTAAGGCTGTGAAATCTGCCCAAAAATCTTACCATCAATCTCCAGTATACTCCGTAAGCACAATAACACAAACCTAAATATGATTTATGCTTGCATGCTTTTTTTGTGTGTAATCTGTATGTAGTTACTCATGTTTATTTAGGTATATAAAAAGTAACTTTACTGCATTTCGAGCAAACATAATGTAAAGCTGGATCAAGCTTAAGTTATAGCCAGTTTAAAGGAAAGGCTTTAGAGTTAAATACAGTTTGAATTTGACGTAGGCAATGATCCTGTCAGGATCATGTCAGCACATTCTCAAAGAGCTTTGTGCTCAGCTAAAGAAAGCAAAACCAAGACCTATTTACACATGAATAAAGACAATTCTGACAAAAACCAAAACAGAAAATGGGCACCACCAGAGACACTAGGGGAATCTATTGAAGACAAACACGAAGTGAAAGACCCGGGTGTTAAGACACAACAACAATAACTATACGTGTGCCACTTTTATGTAAGTAGATGCTTGTAATAAATGAAACAGGGTTCTCACGAGGAAAATATGAGGATGAGGGGAACAGCAAAAGTAGGAAGTAGGGGTCCTGAGGGATAGAAAAGTCCCTGACTCAACAGGTTCGGGGCCTGAGTTTCACAGCGTTTTGAGGTCTAGCTCTAGTTGGACATAGGGGAGGAGTAACATAGCGGCACAGGGTACATTGTCACCCTTCTTACTTTGACTAGGGCTGAACCGTTGATTTTCCAGCGCCGTGAGCTGGGTTTCTTGAGGCGAGACTGTGGAGCGAGTAAACAAGAGCATGAAAAAGAGCAGAAACGTTTGGGGGGGGGGGGGGAGTGCACGGAAACACCTGTTCTAACGAGACGTTTCTCACACCGACCGTACAGATCAACCACTAGTCAGGACCAAAGCTTTAACACTATTAGGAAGGGCAATTATCATTTTCAGTGTACCAAACAGCAACGTTCCTGGCCATACTGTAATATATATTGGCACCTACACTGATGTTAGTGTTTATTAGTGCTGTTAGTCTGGGATAGGCACCAATTCACAAAACAGGAATGTGACTGGGGCTTTGAGTGGTAACAGCACATCAACAACTGAACTGCGTTTCAGTTGCATGTCCGCGTGACACATCCCCAGTTACATTCATGCTACTGTAAGCCTCTCCTGCACAGGCAACATGCATGTTGCCCAGCATGCGTAAACAAAGCGAGGGATTGTAGAAGACACGGCACTCCGCTGCTGAGGGGAGTAGGTCCAGGAAACGGCTGGTAAGGGGAAGGGGGAAGGGTAGGAGCGGGGGAAGCCATGTTAGAGATGTCGTGGTACAGCCACCGCGTTGAAGGCCATGGGGTTCACAGTCAAACTCACAGCAGTGTGTTTAGGGGAGGGGCAGGCAGGCTGGGGCACACTCATGCTCCTGGTCTACATCCAGACACACACACACACACACACACACACCAACCGATTGTCATTGTTCACCCAGGTGCACTGCTTCATGTGACATCTCTCTCGATGCCACGTGTGCGCACGCACGCACGCACGCACACACACACACACACACGCACGCGCACACGCACGCACGCGCACACGCACATCTGTACACACACAGAGCAGGTGCAGGCTGATTCAGCACAGTACCTCGGGGGTTACAGTGGAGAGGGAGGGGCACTGAGAGATGCTTTTGGCTACCTGCAGAGCCTCTATCCTCAGGGCGGCAAGCACCAGCTCCTCCTGGGCCGCGCACAGTGGGGGGTTGGGGGGAGGAACGGGGTAGGGGGTCGGGGGGAGGCGGCGGCGGCCCGAGGACGAGAGAGCAAAGAGGGGGAGACAAAGACCAAAGTTGAGCACGCACCAAGACTTCCACTCCTTGGACACCACAGACGCTCTACTCTGTTACACATACAGCACACGTATAAAAGGCAGCTACTGGGGCGCAGTCAAACAAACGGAGGGACAAAGTTGGAAATCGAATACACAGAATCAAACAAAGCTAGCAGAAGTGGAGCATACACAATGGCAACCGAATTCCCGCTCACACATCAGGAGAGATACTCTATGCCAGCAGGGACAAGAACTGTTTGTCTTGGGGGGGGGGGGGTCTGGTCAACACACCGGTAGTTTTTGGGCGAAGGCAGTGGGGTTGGTTTCAGCCAGGTCAGGCTCCAGGTACTGTAGTGGGTCATCGCATTCAGACAGCCTGTCTAACAGGGGCATGGCCAGGGCCGGAGCTGGGGCCTCCACGGGGCTCTCGATAGGGGACTATAGGGTCACGAGGAGGAGGAGGCAGGGAGGAGCAGGGCAGGGTCAGCATCGTAAAGCAGGGGATAGGGGGGGGGGGGGGTCAGTGGAAGTACTGGGAGTTTTATCTGCCGAGTTGGGAACTGTGTGTGCCGGGCCAGCCAGGTGATAACAAGGCTTTAATACGAGTCACTGTGACTGATGAGTCAGGAGCCTACAGTACTCTATGAAGTGTGTGGCACTCTGTTTCCCCCTAGTGCTTAAATAGTGACATGGCATGAAAACGGGTCAAATCAAAACATTGTTTTAGATGAAGGAGAAGACGAAACAGGCACGATGACAACAACAAATGTTTTTAACAGCATGTGAAAACGCCAAGGACAAATTGGACTACTTTTTCTCTTTGAGGTAGACCGCTGGTATGAGGATACTTTATATATTAAGACAGATGATTGACGCACCTGCTCTTCTCGCTCTGTGCTCTGTGTTCGGCCCAGGGCCTCGCTTTCCCTCTTTCTGCCCCTGTCTCCAGCGGAGCCTTCCGGACCGGGTCGAGAGCTGAGCACCGGGGTCTTCATGCCTGCTGTTATTCGAGCTTCCATCTCCTCAAAACTCCTACAGAGAAATAGCAGAGGGGGTCGGGTGGGATAGAGGGAGAGGGAGAGAGAGAGATGACATTCATGCTGTGATGGTCAGACAGGGTAATGAAAATTTGCACTGGGCAGTATTGTATTGTGCGGTAAGCACGCATTTATATGAATGATTCCTTTCTATTAATGAATGGCAATTGTTCTCAAGGCAGTAGGCGAGGTACCCTGTGCAGGGGGAGTTGGGTTCAGAGCCATTTGTACAGGTGTTCTTGGACAGGCCATCCGATACAGAGTCCAGCTTCAGGTACAGGGAGGGCTTCTTCACAGAAAGGGGCTACAGGACAGACAAAATAAGGATTCTACACTTAACCCTCAGGAAATCGGTCTACATTGTAATATTTGCTTCATTGTATCCTTAAGGAAAAGGAATGCATGCATGCTAAAGCAACAGGGCTGGTATACAATTAGGTAATTTAGCAGAGGCTTTTATCCAAAGCGACTTACAATTACATGCTGCTATTACATGGAGCTATTAGATGGAGCAGATAGACAACCCATGACCTTCCGGCTGGGAGTCAAACACCTAGACCACTAGACTATGCTGCCCCCCTACTGATATTAGATGTGTTACAAAACCTCATATACTCACAGGTGAAGATGAGCCAATCTTCTCCATGTACTCAATTTCATAATCCAAAACTGTGAATGAGAAAGAAATAGCAATGAAAACTGTTAGTCTCGTCCCCACATCAAGTTCTGGGCTGGTGGGACCAGAGACTGAGGGTCTAGCCCTGTGATCACACCAAGCCCCCGATATTGCTTGTCGTTGCCACTGTCCGTATTGTACGCCCACTCACCGTGTTGAGTTCACAGACAAATTAAAACCCAATTCGTTTTGGATAATTTTTGCCCGGCAATATCTAGTTGATTAGTGTCTCTACCCCGCCTACGCCGTCTCGTTTCAACACATTGCTTGTCCTCATTGAAAATGAACGGAGCCTGTTTACAGGAAGCGGCGCAAGATTTATTTTCCATTGGTGACCTAGATGGGCCAGACACAGCCTCTGGGAGGGGTGCCATGCAGGGGGTCAAGCGTGGCCAGGAAGCTTACTTCACCGCCAGACCAAGAATCAATAGTGTTGCTCAATAAAGGTTCAATACAGCAGTTGACTTCGGCGAACAAAAAGGATTTATAGCTCTTCATTCACATTTGATTGGTTCAGAAGAATATGACTCAAACACCGGCGTTTTACCTTGCGTCGGGTGAGGAAGACTGCTCTCGTTGACGAAGGACGTGAGGTCACACGGCTGGGGGAAGTCTTGGGCGTCGGAGTTCAGATCGGCCTCCATGTCATGCAGGGCCGCCCACTTGTGATTGGTGGAGGAGGCCAGCTTCTCCTCGTCTGTGGCATGGTCATCCTGTGAGAGGAGGGGCGGGGCTTCATCTGCAGGCGAGGGCTCCTGCATCCCAGACAGCAGGTGAGAGAGAGAGAGAGACGCAGGAGAGAGGGAGACAGATTCCTGATGTTAAACAGAGACAGAGGGAGACTACAAGAGATTTAGAGACAAGAGGCAAAGAGGCAGATTACCTGCGACGCGTCAGACATGGGGGATTTCTTCGGAGACCTCTTCACTCTGAAAGTGTTACTAAAAATAAAAAAAAAATTGATTATCAACACCCAGAGTAACACACACAACAGCCTCCTGCGTAGGTGTACTGTATAATGTAGGTAAATAACAAATGTAAATTGATGCAAATTACTTAGGAGCAGCTTATTCTTAGCAGTTTTGCATTAAATAAATATATACTTGCTCCCTTGTCCTGTGTCTGTTTAGCTGATTGAGGTGGACTAGTAACTGAATGGTTTAGTGACAAATGAATGTCAGTTATGCGTCAGGGGTAGTTTAGGATCAAATGGCTCTGTTGCAGGCAAAATATGCAAATAACAAAAATCCTGAGTAGCATGTATTTGATGATGGCTGTATGTAAAAATGTTAGTTAGTGAGGAGAGAACATGATGAGGGTATTATCCCTCTTCAAGATTCGTCCTGACCACTATCATTGGCTGACATAATGCAGAGCTAAGGGCCTGAAGAAAAATAGCAAAACCGAGTCGTCACAGCATTTCTCTCTAAACACAATTTTATAAAAAGAGATTTCTTGGAATTGTAAAGATTACTTTTTCTTGCTGTGTAACACATTTTCCTGTCCTATTCCTGACCTATTTCACAGATGTGTCCAACTTGATGAACATAGCTAAAAATTTATTATTAATGGGTCAGTTTGTTTGAGGTCTTCTGATTAGCAATCACTGACATTAAAACAATAGTATTATCAATGAGTGCTAATTAAAACCAGTAAATCTAACTGACCCAGTAATTCATTGTATTAGCTCCAGCTTACCGTACTCTGACAAGTCTTTGAAAAAGGTCCATGACACCACTCTGATTATAGACAAATGAATGACAACCAAGGTAAACTATAACTAGGTCAAAAAAGATCTCTAGTTCTCTATTGAAGCTAACAAAGTCTGAGAGGGAATGGTTTGTACTGGTCAAGGGGAATGAGATGTTCTGTTTACAGGAAGTGAGAGGGGCCAATGACAGTGCGACAAGCTTATTTCAAGGGAGTCAAACTGAATAGACCTCGTAAGCAATTTTAGCATTACCAGCATTACCCAGTCTTCCATATCTAAATCGAGAAAGCCAGCGGAAACAATAAATGGGCATCTCAAAATATAAAAGTAAAAATGACATCTGTTATGTTTGTGTATGAAACATACAAACATACAATCGTATTGTGCTTGTGTATAAAGCATACACAAATCATTTTCTCCATGGAAATGTATTTTCCCCATGGAGACATTGCTTTAGTTCAGGAAGTCTGTACTTCGGTAAGGCTTATACCGCCGATACTCAAATATCCAAATATCAGACTTAAGAGGTCTATTAGGTATCAGGAAGGGACGTGACTGTTGCCCCTGTACTTACAACAGACAACATAGAGAGGACACACCCTTGGACTTCCTGTGACATATGGGAATACACAGACAGGTGACAGAGAGACAGACAGAGGAGTACACTGGCTCTAAAGACACATGTACGGTACCAAGTGCACACAACACTGAACTGGCAAACACTCACCAAACACTGATGAACACCCTTGCACACAAAACATGAGCACAACCTAGATTAAGTGAAAATGAACTACTTCATCGATGCCTTGTGAAAACTGGTGGCCATTTTAGTGAACTTACGATTTGATGGGGGTCTTCTTTTTCTTGGTAGGCTTGTTCTGGTTGTGATCCTCCAGATCACCAATGTTATCATTGTCGTGGTCTGTGTCGTTGTCATTGGCCGGCACCTTAGGAAGGGAGCTGGACGTCGAATTGGAGGATTTGAATGGGTCGACAGAGTCATCGAAGCTATTAGGGTCAAAGCCATAAGAAGGCCTGGTCTGTTTAGGAGAGTTGGGGATGCCTTTTTTAGAGAAGAACGGGTTGAAGTTGGGATCGTCCCACTTGTCAGGGTCGACATAGGCTGCTTTGGGGATCAGGATATCATCCTCGTTGCAGTTGGGGGCTGCAACAGGGTCGTTGTCCAGCCGTTCTGACTGCACCGGTGGGGGCTTCTTGAGCCCCAGCTTGGGTTTCCTTAGGGGCATCTTGCCCTTCTTGCCCAGTTTCTTGGGAGGCGGGGTGGCCTGATGCGAGGCCTCACTGGTCTCCTCAGAGTAGTCAAACTCCAGCCTTACTGACTGGCGCTTGGAGACTATGGGCTGCTCCTCTGGGTTGGTGCTTGGCTCTTTTGGAGGGGCAGGGGTGTTGTGGTGAGCTGGCTGCTCAAAATGGCCCGAGGGGCTCTCCGGGGGGCTTGTAATGGGGGCACACAAAGGAGCTTTCCGACCCAACTCTGGAGAGTTGGCTATTTTACTACCCCCAGTCTTGAAAGGGTCTATGTTTTCAAAGTTGTCTGGGTCCCATTTGTAGGCAGCGCTAGGAGGTATGGGGGAGTCGTCTTTGACTGGTGGGCTGCCAGGTACAGGGACAGGCGTCTCTTCTTGACACAGGGGTAAGGCAGTCGAGAGGAGGCTCTCCTCTGGGCTGGCGTGATTAGTCTCCTCAGGAAGAGGAGGCGGAGTTTCAACACGGGATTTCCTGGTCCTGCGTAGGGTTCCTCCAGGGCTGGGGGTGGCAGCAGATCCCTCTGGCTCCTCCTGAGGCTGTAGAGGGCTTCCGGTGCGAGACTTGGACCTCTTCTTCTCCTCTGGGGTGCTGCTGGATGAGGCTGTCTTTTGGCTCTCTGGGTTGGAGTTCTGTCTGAGAAGAGGCTTCTTCTTGAAGGACCCAGGACGGACTTTCTTGGGCCTGCGGAGTGTCCCTGGGGCGCTCTCTGTGCCTACGCTGAAGGACTCTGCGTGTGGACGGAAGTTTCCCACCGCAAGGTCGTCTCCCGGGCCAGAAGCGTCTAACTCTCCTCCCTGGAGGCTGAGAGAGCGGGTCAGACTGTGGCTTGGCGATTCTGTAGCGAGTACCTCGATGTTGTATGTGCCACTGGCAGCAATGGGCTTGTCCTCGTCAAAAACAATAGAGAGAGAGCGGCTGGGCGGGCGAGATGAAGTCACATCAGGTTCGCCGTCTGTGGTGTTTGCTTCTAGGCTAGAAACTGCAGAGACATGGAACAACATCTGTATATTCCTGGTACCTTCAACACCACAGTAAACAAATAATAAAAACACATTATATGACAGTATACTATGGGTGGTCAGGATACAGTGAGGTAATAAGATGGAGATGGGCTCGTTTAGGAGGAATTGCTATTTAAAGCCAACAAAGAACACACATGTAATTTTACTTGATGCCACTAGAGGATGCTATAAGTCCATCGTATCTACAATCTCAACAATAAAATCTGGGGACAGCAGTTACAGATGGTCCAATCTTCAACCCCTTCAAGGGGCAAGGGGCAATATTTCTGGTGTTCTGGTGTAGCCAGTGGATATAGGGGCCAAAACTTTCTCTTCCATACCGGTCATTATGTAATTTTTTTGTGTTCCGCCTCTTTTGCTCTCTATACGGACTGTTTACCTGCATGCAACCAAAGCCCGCTCAAATGCGATTGGCCATACTATTCGGACTACAAATGGACTACAAACGGACTACAAACAGGAACTAGGACGCTTCCGATACCAAAATCGTGTGCCGTTGCCTACATATTCTGTATTCATGTACAGAATCTGTTTATAGAGATTATAGATGGTCAAATAGCTCGCAATACGAGGGGATTCTCTCACAGTACCTTTGTCAATAGAGGCTAGTGGCTGGTTGTGGGGATCTGTTGGGGAAACAGTCTTCACTGGCGTAGTGGACTCTGGAGTCTCAAATGCTCCATCAGAGTCTGAGCTCCTATAGGAAAGATAAGTCATATTACTAAAATGAAAATGGAACCACAACTGTATCTGTTAACAAGTATTTGAGACATTATATACAGTATATATAAATATATACAGTACAGGCCAAAAGTTTGGACACACCTTCCCATTCACATTGAATGAGAAGG
>JAOEHI010002902.1:0-11220 GCA_025447815.1 Percopsis transmontana
ATGGTTATAATCAATAATCAACGTATCGAGAGGGAAGTAACCACACACAGTTGGGGTTCCAGAATGATCAGAATAACTAATGAAAATGACAGAAAGCAGCACACGCTGCTTCAGGTGGTCAAGCAGTATAGTGTTTGGACAGTTCACTTCTTACAAATACGTAGTTAGTTTAGTCTCGTAGTGCCGATTCGGAGAACAGGTTTATTTGTATGTTATTTAAGAAAAATTCCCTCTTGCAAATAATGACTAAGAATTAGAAGAAAAGAGATTTCTCACATTTATAATAAAGGCAATAGTAAAATATTTAAAAACGTTTATAAAAATATATATTTTGAGATCATAGAAGGATGACAGACGAGACTAGAAACAGGTGCGGATATTCTATTTTCAGACTAAGCTTCTGTTTTTTCCCCATAGTGTTTCTCACAGGCTGTGAACGTGTGCCCATCCTTGGTATGCAAACCATCAAAATGACAATTAGCGTCTTGCCAGACTCTACAGAACTCCATTACCCAGAATCCCTCACCTGTCACTCCCTGTTGCTCCTGCCCAAGTATGAGAGATACCCAGCCAAGAAGACACTTCACAACAGGCTTATAGCTGCCATTAACCACAGGAGAGGCTTCTGGGAAGAATGAAAGTGTACTTTTAATATATAGTTCATTATACGTTAATCACATATTGTTAATTCTGCACTGTAACTGCATGAGAGTTTTACTTTTAAAAACATATAAATGTTGTGTTTTACTGCTGTTTTTTTTTATTTGTTTAGTCCAATTATTGGATCCATATACAATTGGGTCATTTAGCAGACGCTTTTATCCAGAGGGCATGGAGCAGATGGGGGTTAGGCATCTTGCTCAAGGATGCTTACAGGTAGGCATCTAGACCACTAGACCATTTCTGAATAATACTGAAATACGAGTAATTATAGTGGTGAAATATGTCTCAGCCTCAGTGTCAAATGTGGTCATTCAATGAATCAATTAAATAAAACCATCCAGATCCAATCCAGTTTATTGGCCATCGCAGTTGATTTGTACTGGAGCTTTTAGTAGATTACCTACCCACATTTTGAACGTGAAATCAGGCCTGGGATCAGTTCATTGCGAGAAATAAGCAGAAATAGTATGGAAGCAGCGGGATAGGTTGTAAGCACAATACAGGGACAAACGTTCAGGTGCTGGTACATCATTAAGATGTCATTACCTTAGTGGCTTTAAAGTGAATAAAGCTGACCAGTACAACTGGGTGGCCTCCTTGAGTAGCTTGAACACACTGTTCTGCACACTGTACACAGTATGTATGCTAGAGATATGAACATTTGATAGGATTGAACGTGCTGAATTAAAATAATCAACTGAACCATGTCAGCTAGCTTCACATTTATAATAGAAACCAAAGAAACATATTGTCATAGTGAAGTTAGGTTATCGATACGCACATACATCCAGAAGGGGGAGACATTTTGTGTGTCTTATCTTGGGAAACGATGCACGCTTGGAAAACGCTTCCCTTTATTTCATCTGACTTTCATTGTGCAATAAAGCAGACACTAGATGAGTCAGGCTTAAAACATTATGGGGTTTGACCCCTCATGACATGTCAACAATATAGTATGTCTTAGTGGATTCTATTTGGTGACTCAGTACGGTAATGTGGATACAAATTACATTTTTCCATTGAAATCTGGGATGGATGGATGGATCCATCTATAGACTATTTACTAGTATAATAACCAATGTGGGCAATGAATGAAGCTCTCTATCGTAAATAAGCTTTAGAAAATAACCATCAAATTCTTTTCACAAGACCAGCGCTTTCTACCGACACCGTACAGATTAGAATAATTGAAATAGAAATTAAACTAGAAATAAGACTATTGACAGATAATCTCATGCCTATTGAAATGTTCACAAGGGTGCAATTAAAATATAGTTTCCTCGTGAACTGGACGGCTACAGTGTGCTGTTCTCCTAAAGTACCAATACTCATAACAGTACTTCAGCAATACACGAACATACAGTACATACATACAGTACATACATAAATATGCATTGAAGAAAAACAATTACCAAAAAAAATGACAATATACACAACACTTAAAGCCAGTCGCAGACAATACACACTTTGTCCTGTAGGCGACGACAAAGAAAGAAAAGGGAGGGACAACTGGAAAGGCATCGATTGAGCCGCGCCGCGAGGGAGAGGACCGCTAGCAACGATGGACCCTCTCGTCGTCGAGTGGTGAGCCTCTTCCCTCCACCGACGGTGGTCTCGAGAGGGTAACCGTGGGGGACGTTACAAAACCCAGACATTCACAGTCAGAAAATTGAACCTCCGTGCTCTGTGTGTGTGTGTGCTGATGATTAAGATAAGATGTTCTTCAGACAGTCATATCTGTGTGTGTGTGTGTGTGTGTGTGTGTGTGTGTGCTGATGATTAAGATAAGATGTTCTTCAGACAGTCATATCTGTGTGTGTGTGTGCGTGCGCGCGTGCGTCTTCTGGGTCTGGTCTCATCGGACCAGGTGGCAGGTTAGCCAGTACATGAAGATAGGCTGTGCTGCCGCTATCGCCATGGTGAGGTACATGCGCAGCTGGTTCCTGGCCCCCCTCACCAGCCTGCCCTGGGCGGCGGCCTCAGACAGCAGCTTCAGGCGCAGGGTGCGTATCTGCGGGGAAGAGCGGCAAAAAGAGCACTTTTAAAACGTCACCGTTGGGGTGTAGAGAGTCCTGCGTCTCCCATTGGTGCCACCTGGCCCCGCCCCCTTCTCTGATAGGCTGAAATTCAACCAACCACCAATAGTTGGCCGCGAGGGGGATTCATCGACAAGACACAGGCCCACTACACTGCTGTTAGTTAGGGGTCTAGAGCGGTGGTTACCCCCATTGCAGTACATATAAAACACACTGTATATAATAAACACTGGAAATGTTCCAATACCCATATTCTTACGGAGCGACACCGTTACCGTGGTCGCACCTAGCATTATTACAAAAACATTTTGGTTTTAGTTGGAAACTCAGCATGCGGACGCCCCATACGCACCCGAGAAGGCTTGCGTTCCTCTCTACTCCACACCCTATAGCGCTTGTGTGTGAAAACATAACCAGTAAGCTGCGGGGCAACTCGGGGTTTGTGAGAAGCGGATACACTTTTATCTTTCATATCGGTGTCCCAGGGGCAGCTCTTGTGAATAGCACAGCCTTGGACGGATAACTAGCAGTGTTTTCTTTTCATTAATCATGGAAAACTGTTCCCAGTGAACTTCCCAGTAAATGAGATGAAGGTCGTGTTTTTCCTTTCTTCCTAGGGCGGGGCTAGCAGATGTCTAAAGCATCTTCCTGGTCTTTCCTTTTATGAGCCAGCATATGAACAGGACAGGACAGGACAGTGTATATGCAACTGCATTAAATAATTCTTATAGGAAAATGCTGAGAACCTTTCCACGACGAAGGAGTGCCTTCTATGGCTAGTAAAGCTATTTATTCCAGTAGGTGTTCTCACCATGAAGACAAAGATGGCCACGCAGCACCACAGTAGAGAGAGGTAGTATCCTAGCCTGCCAAACAACAGGCCTGACACCACCCCAATGATCATCCTGGAGACACACACACACACACACACACGGTTTAGCCATGATCATCATAACTGCCATATCGACACTCTCTGTGTTGCTAACCTTGAAATAAGCCAACGCGGAAACCCCAAAAACAGACAAGTACCCGACATATTTGTATCCCGAGAAGGCCAGCAGGTCTATGGTCGTGAGGTCGGTGTTAACGGTCACCAGATACAGGGACAGGAGGACAGCCAACACCTCCATGATCAGCCACACGAACGCAGAGCTGGCTTGGACCCCCAGCAGCTCCGGAGAGAACCTGGGAACAGAGAGGGCAGCGCTGTTTGCTCTCTCTCCCCTCTCAAGGCTTCAGAGGTTAGAGCACGGCCATCTTCACACACACACACACACACACAGCTGACACATAGGAACTGCAACTTGAGCAGTAGCTATATTATTTTTCTTTTTTTGCCTCTCAGGCATCTCACACACACACACACACACACACTAATGTAAAATACAGGCAGAAAAGCACAACTCTCTTCTGTTACATTATTAATTCCTTTGTGAGATTCATTCTGGTAAGTACGTCACTGGGTAGTACCATGCACCCTCTCGTGGGGCACACAGGACGCGGCGAGGCAGGTGCTGGCGTACCTGTTCTGCGTGCCAAGGGCCAGGCCGGCCACCAGCACGTAGGTGATGAAGCCCATGGCGGGGATGTACAGGTCGGGAGCGTTCACGTCAAGGCGCGGGGCCACGGGCGTGTCCTGCTGGTAGCTCACCTCCCAGTTCTACAGCAACCAGTCACACGTGTGCATGTTCAGCAGTGAGCACCCTTCCTTATCGGTGCATTTGTGTGTATATGTAGCAGAACAGGTCACACGCTAGGCATGGTAAGCAACCAACACTGTTAGAGACACAGTTTGGGATAAAATGAACAGTCTCCAGATATAACTGGCAAAAACTGGTTATGAGAGGGAGCCTGGTCAAACCCGACATGGCAGGCTCCTCCCTCATATCAGTCTGGGAACTCTCAACTGAAAATCAGCCAGGTGGTGCCAATAGGCGTCAATCACATCATTAGCAGACGACTGACCCACCTCCAACTACTGGAATAGACTACTGGAATAGACACTAAGATTCAGGCTTCACCAGGCCAGTCACGGGGGAAATAAACAGGAATGTGGGATATCAGAGAACATTATGTCTCCATGTAGGGACAGATTAAAAAGGTGCACCCCTTGATTGTGTTCTAGCTTTCTTTTTCTGCTCAGCTCATTCTCAACGTCCAGAGAGGTGTGGCCAGCTGCAGGGGGAGGGGTAGAGAGGATGCGCACCACACAGCAGCCCATTTGGGCCCGTTTTCAAGACACAAATCAAGGGGTGTCCCTTAAAAAAAAAAAACACATTAACGTCACAGTGAAGAAACGCCAAGAGGGCCATGCAGAACCTGGAGCGGGCGAGAGAGGGAATCAGAGGAGGGCGTTACCTCGTGCATGTAGGGGAAAACCAACAGGCCCAGCTTCTTGCCTACGTACAGCGTGTCCACAGCGAAGTAGTACTTGAGCTTGGAGATGGGGATGAACCTGTCCAGCTGAGCACACATCCACCCCCGGGGTCAGCAAAACAAGCGCGGTCACAACACGACATTCAACAGACAAGACAAGACGGCAGTTGCACGAGTCAAGCCTTACGTTCTTGTCCACCATCTCTCTCCCCTGGGAGGCCAGAGAGCTGCCGTAAGCCATGGCCAGGTTGGACATGGGGTCGGCCAGAATGGACTGGCCGGGGAAGCCCTCTGCTGGGGGCCCAGCTGGCTGGTTCCTGTGCACATGGAAGCCCCATTACATCCAGTACCCTGTGGATGAATATGGCCTTCTATGAACTACGCTAACTGACTGACTACTCCAGGCGTAGGGACGTAGACCTGGACAGGGGACATGGGTTGTTTGACAGACCATAATAAAACACACCTGAAGAACTTCTACCCCTCTGAATTCAGTTAAGATGAAGAAGATGAAGAGAATACCATTTCCAGTAGGTCTGCTAGCTAAAAATCAATAACCGTCCAGGATTGTTCGAATGGCAGCGAGAGTTCATTAGCTAGCCTAACCTCGGCCAAACCGTTGCTATGCATCACAGCAAGGTATGAAAGATACAGACTGCTCCTACACTAGGTCAGTTCACGGAGCTCTTGACCGTCACACAATGTGACTCAAGCTTTTGATATTCAGTACGGCTGCCCGTCTCTGTCGTCTTGCATTGAATTCTGACCTGTAGCCCCTCGTTTGTGCCCCGACACCAATCCTGCTGGTGTCGTCGAACAGCTGGCTGGCGCCCGGACCCTCCGCCGAGGCATTCCGTAGACGCGTCTTAGGTTCTTGCAGGAGAGGAGAAACGGTGGAGGAGAGATACATACTACAGAACTACAGATAAAGGATCTCATACTCTAATAACGTCTAATACAAGTTTAATAATACTATAAACGCATTATGGTGCACGCTCCCATCACCTCCATCGGTCTTAACAGTGATTCCCCCGAGTACAACAATATTAAGCATGAGGAGCCTATCAAATGGACAATTATGTATATGCAAACACCACCCTTGAGATTAATCATTGTGTAAAAAGTTGTGTAATAACAGTTGTCATGAAAAAGTGCACACATAACTTAACGCGATTGGTATGTTGCTTAAGATAGCTGGTTAGTTAGCTGGTGATCGTTAGCTGGTGATGCGCAGAGAACACGCCTAATGTTCTATGTCCACAAGGCTGTATCTCCCTTTATATTAGTGGGGAATACCAGAGCACATTGACTGTCAACCATCCACTGGGCTAACCTAATCTCCGTTTAGGGTGGCGTGTGTTGATCATAGTAGAAAGTAGAAAAGCTTTTTAAATCAGTCAGAGATTGATAAATATCATAAATATCACGTACGGAACTTACGCTGTCTAGACCCACTCTGTGTTTCTGTGTAATCCATTAGGAGAGATGAGTAGTGTTAAAACCCTGTTAGAAACCCGACAGAGGAAGCCGGAGTCATTCATAAGACGAAGGCGGAAGTAAAGCGTTGTGATTTCCGGTAGACTATAGGATACTTCTTCCTTGGCGGGATTGGCGGTTGGTGTCCGTTAAGTATATTACTGCCACCTACTGATCCGGAGAGTAGGCTACTCCTTAAGCATGTCTCCTGCATTTAGCCACAAATTCTCATGTGACCACACACACATGCTGTTTATCATGTTTACCAGGGTGATGATATGAATACGTAGTTTTTTTAAAGTAATGTTGCTTAGTGAAATTAGTGTAAGGTTAAGGAGAACTTTATATTCGTTTGTATATTTGATGGTAGGCAGTTTTAAGTAATTGTTGTATTTTGTGTTTTGTTTTCTCTTTTCTTGTAAAGGTTTTCAACCTGACCAAATTAATAACTTCTGATTATTTGCCTAACTGCAAATTGTAACCAAATCTAACAAACAACAAATCCTAACTGAACATGGAAAACTAAATAAATAAAGCAAAGGAGGAAAATTAATAAACATACAGTTTCAGTTGATTCCATTTAACGTTAACCCTGTTGATGGCCAAGGCCTTTTTCGAGTTTGGGCAGAAGTAAAGTCCCCTGAGAACTTGACAGTAATATTAGAATTACTTCAAATTAGCTCCATTGTGATAGATGTGAACCAGGGAAAAAGGGTTGTCCTGGAGATGACGGAGGGGCTCAAGGGGCAAAGCTGTCACTTGTGACAACTTCTTCACCTCCTACTCACTGGCGGAGGAGCTGCTGAGGAGGAATGTGGGGATTGTACAGACAAAAAGAAAAATGGTCGCCACTTGCTGCAAGTGTGGCAAACATGTGTGCAAGGTGCACGCCTCGTCAGTTTGCATCTCCTGCGCCACCTGAGTTTTTCGTACACACACTGTTCTCAATGTTCTTTCATTTTGTTAATAAATCTTATTCTTGTTATGAACTTGGAAAATATTTCATTTTATTGTGTTTCTTTCAGAAAAAACAGTGGCATCATGTAACCAAACGGGTAATTATAGGGATAAAATCCTGAAAATGAATGAATATTCAATAGTTATGACCAGGACTGATGTGGGTTTAAATCATGAATTCATTGAAAGTGGAAACAAATATTAATATATAATATTTTTATGGCTGTTATTGGACAGGTACATTTTTTGTTCCTAGAACATTATGTGTGATTTTTTGAAGGGTGGGAAGGGTCGGGAAGGGTTAAAACAATGAAGTTGCCACGTTCACAACAAATGACAAGACAAAAGACGCCTAATCAAGCCACTGCAGGGAAACTATTAAACTGTCAACAAGTCTGAACATCATTAGTTGGCGTTCAGAAGCTTTTACACATAAAGAACATTTGCACATATAGTTGTAATTTTATTTTTGAAATAGTTCACCTTTCACTATTACAAAATCTACATTTATAAAGGAAACTCAATGCAGTAATATGAGAATGTGTTATACACTTGACCCGTGTACATGGACCATATAGATACAAAATAAGTTATTCAAAAGTCTTATTGGAACATAATAGCCCTGTATAACAATATAATGCAACTGCTTTATGTTGAGAACAACATAATGAGGGGTGGAAGTTATTTAAGGTATTTGATTATAATGGAGTTAATAAATTGTCATGTCAATTAAAAATTATGTTGATAAAAGTGCATTTGTTATAAATATATGAATTGTAGACTAATGGTCACTTTATTTGATGAAATCAAAGGTCATTTTATTAAATTGCTGTGGTGGCTTGATAAATTATGAGCTTAACCTTTTCATTCAATGTAATTTTTGTAAGGCAGCATTTATCATTTGCGTCAAAGCTGTTTGGCTGAAAGATACAAAAATTCCTTGATAAATATACAGGTGATAAAAAGGCTTGTGAATTGAAAAGGAAGGCGGTGAATCATCGCGCGATTTGATAAACTAGAAGGTAGTTTGAAACTGGCTGTTGAATAGAATATGAATGGGATTTTTACTTCCGCAACCACACTGTTGAGCTCTATAACGTCGACTCATTTATCAAATCGCTTGTGCAATTTTTTATAACTTCCGGTCAATCCATTGCTCCTCTCTCCAAGGTAGACAATATGCTATGTCCACCTTAATGAAAGGTTGGCCCGCACCCACAAGCAGGTTAACACACTTGCACCATGGCGAATGCAAGATAAATCCACGAGGTGAAGTTAGAAAGATATTGGATAGTGGATATTCAAAAGATATTGGATAGTGGATATTCAAAAGAAATTAGGGATTGACGAGCGGCGCTCGTCTCCGTAGCCAATACTA
Organism: Percopsis transmontana; assembly: GCA_025447815.1. Taxonomy (NCBI): domain Eukaryota; kingdom Metazoa; phylum Chordata; class Actinopteri; order Percopsiformes; family Percopsidae; genus Percopsis; species Percopsis transmontana. Next base: position 8,887 of record JAOEHI010002902.1, read on the forward strand.
CAGTGTAAGGGACAGTCAATAGCTGACATTTTAATTTGTAATATCTCGGGATCCGTAGGGCGTAGAGACATGAAAACAACTTTGTTTTACTCATCGGACGTCCCCTCACAATGCACACCCTTGAGCTTTTTCCATTTTTAATGGTATATTCATGTCAACAGATATTGGTCAATAGCTCAATACCTGGATGACCAAGAAACATGAAACCAACATTTATCTGTTCTTCATAGGCCCCTTCCAAATGCACACCCTTTAGATTTTTCTTCCGTCTATTTACACGAATACTGGAATGTTATCTGAAACTAAATTTTTCTCAAAATGGCGACAAATATGTGAATTACATTACATTCACGTCAAAATAAAGAGGCCAAGGTTGCTAGCACGATGGTGTTGGCTCTAGAGGGTTTTTCAGGGGGAATCTAATAGACTTAACAAAGGTGTGTTTTTGGATGGACACGGTGTGTCTCCTTTTGGCTGAAACGGAAAATAGAGATTTGTCTTGTCAACTGAAATGTAGACTATCTATGCCGGGGGCCTATTCCATAAAGCACGCTAAAACGCGTTGAAACGTATAATAAACATAGCCATAAACAAAACGAGAGAAAGCCTGGAAATAAATTGTGGATCAATTGAATGCGGAAAATATAACCTAATTAAACGTTGGGCACAATACATTAAAATATCTTATACAAGAATACATAGATATTAAACCTCAAGGCTGCAAATGTATGCATTTTAATATGTAGGCTATATTATGTAGGCCTATCTATTTGATCAATGGTTTAAAAAAAAACAACACCTTTTTTGTTGGGGGGGCGGGGGGGCAGTTATAGCCTATACGGCAACAGGTCTAGCAACGGGGCGCAGGGTTGGGCATTGCCCATCCTAGATTGAGCATTGCCCACCACCCTATAAAAAATATTAACCAAGAAGGCTTCATTAGCAGTTAGAATCCTATTTAATCAAGAAATCTACATTTAAATTATTCAAACGTTAACTATGTAATAATAATGTGGTTCCAATATTTTTACAGCAACTCTGTTTAAGCAACAACTCAGGCTTAGCCTGACAGTTAGCCTGCTCCGGACCAGGTTAGTTTCCATAGTAATTGAACTTGAGCTACGTTGAATTTGCTTTATGGAACCAAATTTTCTGAAAATGAGTCAGCCTAACTAAAATAAGCCAGGGTTATTTGGTGAACTAGCTTTATGAAACAGGGCTCTGGTTACTGGTTACTGCACTGTATCTCTACTTAATTCCTTTCACCCAGGTCCAACAACTTTCAAAACAAACTTCAACATTCAAATGCAGTCATTACCTTCAGATGTACACCAACAAAAAGACCAATAATTGGCCATGTACAAAGCACAGTAATATATGGATTACCTGAATGTGAAACTAGAATTACATAATCATAAGTATAAGGAGGTGTGGTTCTATTATATGTAATTTCTAAGGGAACACAATACCATGGTTTGTGTGTACGGAAGATATTGTTTGGTAAAAATCGAGTCCTCTAAACAGTATATTGTCTATGAACTTTTTTTAGACCTCGTAATTCTGTCACTGTTGAAACGGTAGAAACATAAAATTCACATGTGCTGTTTAGTGTTGTGGAAATTCTTATTAATAAATGCTCGAACAGCAGGCTGTCTTTTTTGAGTTTGTTTCTCTTGCAAGAGGGCACACAGTCGTGACAGAATGTGCAGTCTATTAAGGAATACACACAGAGTTGTGCTTACTATGAAATAGATAAGAATGGGTGCCAGGTAGAGAGGTGTACAGCTGATACTTTCTCACGGGAACACATATTTCTGTTCATTATAGGACAATAATTCTACACAGCAATCTCAGTCCTGTTCAAAAATATATACATTTTCTAAGTATAAAAATAGGTGAGAATGTCTATATTTATATAGGGCACATTATAATGTGTTGTGAAGTAAATTATCAGAATTTGCAGGAGTAAATTATCAAGTGTATATTGGTGATTTCCACCACAATTAGTCATGCTTTCCCCATAGACCTTTTAGCTTACCCCCCTGGTATGTGGCAGGTATTGGGAGTGGTTCTGTCTTGACAGACTCTGCTGTTCTGCTGTTTTTTTGTATGTGTGTCTGTTTACCAGTTTTTCTCTGTGCCCGGGAATTTACCTGCTGTAACAACGGGGTGTGTTGGACGAGAGTAAGGGCAGCCAGCAAAAACACACACAAGCTGAATTATCGATGAAACGCTAGACAGCGTTGTTTTAATGACGAGAAAACACACACACACACACACACACACACACACACACACACACACACACACACACACACACACACACACACACAC
>JAOEHI010002904.1:0-11219 GCA_025447815.1 Percopsis transmontana
CCCCCCCCCCCCCCCCCCCCCCCCCCCCCCCCCCCCCCCCCCCCCCCCCCCCCCCCCCCCCCCCCGCCCGCGAGAGATTAACTGGAATTCAGGCAGGACTCATTATAAAAAGTAAATTAGAAATGGAGAAGAACAAGAGAAACAAGACACACACACACACACACACACACACACACACAGTGTCCTGGTAAACATGTCTTCTTCACTCTCTTTGTATTATTTCATTTTTCTGTGTACATGGAGAAGAGTGTGTGTGTGTGTGTGTGTGTGTGCGTGTGCGTGCGCATGTGCATGTATCACATGTGGTTCACATTAGCAGTGTGCGTGTGCGTGTTTAGACTAACAGAAGTCATTCTAAATAGAACAGGCTGAAACACACACACACACACACACACACACACAAGACATCAAACTAGTAGAAAACGTAGGACTTACTGAGCGAGTTTTGCCTTCTCTTCTCTTCTCTCTCTCTTCTCTCTCTCGCCCTCGGTCCGTCTGAGCTAGGCTGCTCTCACAGTGTGTGTGTGTGTGTGTGTGTTTAGCAGAGTGAAACAGGCTCCATGTGGTCCCTCCCTCCATTGGACAGACACTCTCCCCTCCCTCCCTCCCTCCCTCCCTTAGCGCTAGCCGGAGTTAGCCACAGCGCTAACGGTCTCGCACATAGAAAACACCATAGCTTCGGCGCTAACTCCTGCGCTGTCTCACAGGTTAAGGCCGGTGCAGGCTGTCCCACACGCACGCACACACACACGCACACGCACACGCACACACACACACACGTTCCAGCCTTACAAACATTCAGAACTATTTGAAACAGTCCCGGGTTCAAACTCAAATTTTCTATTCTATTCCTTTCTAGTGCTGAACGGGCTTTTCATTTCAATATCGGTGTGCTTATTTGTTGCCAAAACACACCAAGAAATACACAACGGGGATAAACAGAAGAGAGAGAGACACAGGCGCTGTGTCTCTCTCTCGTTCTTCCATACTTACGCTTGCCATGTTCAGTGCATAAGCGGAGGGACCCCCAACTATTTTCAACATGCCGGCACGGTGTCAGCCAGCAGGAGGAGGACACATCGGCAGCGCAGGTGGTGACAGCATGTCCACGCCGTGTGAAACGGGGGACACACACAAGCGAGAACAATTAAAAGCGCATTCATTTGAGCAAAAAAGTTAGGGCAGATATTTTGGCAGGTGATGCGGCCAAATGTTCTGCACATCTTGCTTGTTCTATTTGAGACACTGCTACCTTGTTGAAATTCACACACTACACAAGTAAGTACATAGTGTACACAGTGACAACAATGAGCTAAAGGCTAGGCTAGCCCTCGTTTAGCTAGCAGCTCCCACCTGGAAACAGGTGTGACAGGTCGACAGGTAAGGAGAAGGTTCACCAGAAACCTGAAACCCCCTTGCTGAACACAGAAGAGGCCTAGTTCGTATTTAGAGTTCCTTGTCCCGTAAAACTCCAGTGTGTTGTCGTGTGTGCGTGTGTGTGTGCGTGTGCGTGTTTGTGCGTGCGAAGCGACGAGGGATGCTTACATCATGCTGGGAGGGGCTGGCAATGATGTGTGTGTGTGTGTGAGTGTGAGTGCCTCATCTGGTCAGAATGTGGACTGTACTCTCCCGGGTGGTGGGGGTGTGGGGGGGTTACAGACACACCTGGGCCTTTAGCTCATGCTTCTGGGGGTGGGGGGGATAAGTATGAATAATAACCTCCTCTGATTTAAGATCAATAAAACCCTAAATAACGGGTTTCTTCCCTAACATGATGTGCAGTTTAAGCTCGTTTACGTAGATGTGTCTTGTTCAGGGAGGGGCTGAGATGAGTCATAGTTTAGATCCCTTTAAGACAAACAGTTTGAAATGTTCCATGATGATGCCATGACAACGCACAACAGCCATTTTCTGAGAGTGTGTGCGTGTGTGTGTGTGTGTGATCGCTGTAGTACAACCTAATGTCTCTCATACACACACACACACACACACACACACACACACACACACACACACAGGTGAACCAGTCCAGCTTCTCAGTTGCCCACCTTCTGGCATTCCATTCCACTCCAGGTTGCCATGGTGACCCGAAGCAGGGGAAAATATCTGTGAGGGAAGGGACACACGCAAACACACTAACTGTATACAGTGAGGCTATTATTATTATATTCACCTAGTGTATACGTGTTAGTATCATACACTGCGTGTACATGATTGGACAATACGCACACACACTCACGTGCACACGCCCCTGTAAGCGTGTGCACCCCTTTTCACCACTCTGCTCTAGCGGACGAAAAAACACACACTGTGCCTTTAATGGCCTGCTGATGTAGTGTGTGCGTGTGTGTGTACATCGCATGTGAGTGAAAGGAGGCAGGAAATCCCCCCTGGGGGATGGGATAAGCCTGTCTCTCCCAAACCAGTGTTATCATTCCCAACCTGTCTTTGTCCTGCGATGGACGCATTCTTTCTGCACCAATGACCCCTCTCTCTCTCTCTCTCTCTCTCGCCCGACCAAGCCCGATTAAAACGTCAATAATGCCATTTTTATGATATGGCCTAGGCCTTTGTCGCGTGTTACAAAGTTATTATATTCATTCTGATGTTAAAAATAGTACTGAGCGTGTAGCCTGCCGCATAGAATGGAAGCCAGATGTCTTTCGGACGCGGTGGTTAGAGTAAACAGTCGCTTAATAATAACAGTGCCTTTGCTGAACCAATCAGAGCTCACTACCAGGCAAAGGCATAGCCGTGTAGTTTTAATTAGCTTTTCAGTTAGCCATGTTCCCCAGGCCTCCACTGCCCGGCCCAGCGCCTGGACAACGAAACGCCCAGAAGACAACCTCAAAGAGAACCACTGAATCAAGGGAGAGGATGAACACGACTGTGTGTGTGTCTCTGTGTGTGTCTGTGTGTGTCTGTGTGTGTGTGTGTGTGTCTCTGTGTGTGTCTGTGTGTGTGTGTGTGTCTGTGTGTGTGTGCGTCTCTCCATCTATCTCCTACAAATGCATCTCTCCAAACGACCCCCAACACAAAGTGAAGCCCAGATTATATTCTACTGAAAAATCAAAACATAACAAACATGCGCACACATCTCATTTTTGTGACGACAGCACTGCCCCTAGTGGCACGGCCCCTCATCAGCCAATCGGGGCCGGCCTCCCTCTGGTCTGTTGACGGTTGAGCCTTCATGTAAAACAGAGAACACAGACACACCTGATAAAGTGCTACCTCATCTTCACAATGATCATATTTGTGTTCCGTGACCCGCTTTATCTACAATAACAGAAACATTCTGGACCATCTGTTTGTTATCCATGAACCCCCCTGTCTTCACTGTGGCCAGAGGGGTGCGAGCCAAAACGCATGCGCACCCACGCACCCATGCACGTGACACTCTTGCAATTCAAACCCTCTTCAAACATCTACGCAGAGGAACACGGCACCAGGAAGTGTTTGTACCGAACACAAGAAACTCATCCAATGTACAGTATCTTCATCATGTACAGTATCTTCATCATGTACAGTATCTTCATCATGTACAGTATTTAGTTGTACAGCCGGCGTCGAAGGCGCATACTCTCCAGTCTGTGCAGAGCGCAGGGAGTGTCTGATATGAGATAACACTAAAACGTGTTTTGGTTGGGTACGGGTAAAGCCCCCATTTAGAAACACAACGTGAAGTCTTTTTTGCCGCAGGAATTCCTGAGAGGGTGTGGCCACAGCTGGCTTGTTTTGGGAGCGGGCGAAAAAACACACTTGTTTTCCATCCCTCCCTCCATCCCTCCGCTCACCACAACGGTAACCCCCCTTCTCTCTCCTTCTCAGTTTTATCATGTACCCCCCCCTCTCTGGTAAAAGAGGAACCACCCGCCTGTTTCCACTCTCTCCAGGGGGACTGTTTGAACGAGACCCTGACGTCACTCGCAGGAAGCCCGACGTGACCTCTGTCAAATCAGCGTCTATGGAACAACAGGGCTGGAGAACCGCTGTGCTGTGAATGGAACCACACAGCGGTCTGAGTGAGAGTTATTATGGGATGTCAGGAGAAAAGTTCCCGTTAGAGAGAGTCATAGAGTTCCCCCCTTTAATGTGTAATCACATGGTGTACCTCCAGAGCTAGCATTTACACTAGCCTGTCAGATATCCAGTAAACGAATCACTCCCTTCAACCTGTAATGTATGTGCATGCCAACAGGCGTGCACGGGACACACACACACACACACACAGTGTGTGGTTTCATCGTAGCAGTTTGTTACATTGAAGAGGCCAGCGACCTATACACAATAAATCCCAGTGTAGACCAGTGGTTTAAACAAGTGAAGCCTTAGGGCTCTAGTCTCCGACGCCGCAAGGCTAACGCAGGCGTAGTGACAATGTCGTTGGGCGCTAGGTGGTTTGTCTTTCGCGCTGTAGAGAGCGTGTCCGTCAGAATCCGGTGGCACAGTGCTGGTTGGGTGTCAAATAAAAGCAAACATGGCGCTAGCGCCCCCGCCTGGTCAGATGTCTTAGTTCAGACGCAGGCGTTGTGTGGTAGTGTCCTGGCTTTAGAAGGTGCACTACGCACATACCTATCCAATATCACACACGCCTTAAATCACTAGATCTATGCACGTGTATCAATGCCACCACCACATGTCCCGGGACACTAGGGCCCATGGACAAGCTCCTCCCCCTCCAGGTGAATTCTGGGTGCGCCGGGCGCCGTTAGCTTTGCAGGAGCTACACGTGCATGGTGTACGTGCACGGCGACCGGTCTGACAGCAACCCAACAGTCGCCTTAAAGCATTGAGAGGTTGCGGTGCGTGACTCCACCTACGGAGACAGAGAGGGGCCCGCTGAGCAGATACGATCTCATACCTCCGTGTCAGCCGCGTTCATCTGCCGGGCCTCTGCACGGGAGCTGCCTGGCCCAAACGACACAGGAGGCGGGGCTACCCTTCGAACGGACCACAACACGCTCCTGAACGCCTCATTACAGTTGTGCACCAACCTGGCCTGGGAGACAGGAGCACACCACAGTCCAGCCTTGTGTAGATTAGAACAAGCACGCTCAGTGCTACACTGATGGGGCTTTCCCACTGCGTTGCACTTTTTGTGGTATCACCTCCGCCGAGGTTCCAAGCGGGCTGAGGCGAAGCACCCGGTACCAGGAGCGAGCCGGAGTCGAGCCGGTACTATGCAGTGGAAACGGGCCGTAAGCTTTAGTTCTATTGGTTGAGGATGTTTACTACATACTTCCTTTTGTGTAAAGACTGCATAAAAACACAGACCTAATGAGTGAACGAGGGTTTCCACCATCAGTATCGGGGCCGGGGCCATTCAAACATAGCTGGCAGGGCCTGGTAGTTAGTGTCCTGGGTCATGTGATCACCTGATTGAAATGAGAAGAAGGGAAACCAGCCGTTGAGACCTTAACAATAGAGAGGTTGGGTGTCTTTCGCATCGACTTCCATTCATTCGTTCGGAGGCTTTTTCGCTCCGTTTTGGACAGAAGACTAGCGTGGGCGGAAGGGAGTCACAGATGGATGGGGGACAGTTTCCTCTTAACCCCCGCCCTCCCCTCCCCTCCCACCCCCACGCACAGAGCCAAGCGCTCCCTCCGCCCCGAAACACACAACAAATCACTAATAATAATTAAACACAACAAATCATTAATAATAATGAAAGCTTCATTTCTGTTTGCCGCTCTTACAGTACACACAACCTGCTGGTGAGAGCCTTCTCATTTGATAGTGTGTGTAATCTGGTGTCTGCAGTGGTTGACCAGAGAGCACATGGAGAGGCGAGTGTGACTATGACACAGACCAGGAGAGAAAGAGAGAGAGAGACAGGCTGGGAAGAGTGCAGAGTTATTCAGTGTGGGACTGAAATAGACTTGAATCTGAACCATTTTGTGTGTGTGTGTGTGTGTGTCCCAACTAGTTGGAGACGGTGTGTGTGTGTCCCAACTAGTTGGAGACAGTGTGTGTGTGTGTGCGTGTCCCAACTAGTTGGAGACGGTGTGTGTGTGTGTGCGTGTCCCAACTAGTTGGAGACGGTGTGTGTGTGTGTGTGCGTGTCCCAACTAGTTGGAGACGGTGTGTGTGTGTGTGTGTGTGTGTTTAGCGTTGCACAATGCTCATTACCACGTGAATGACTGTTTAGAAGTGGAGGCAGACAGAATGTCTGGCTTATGGCTCAAACAGTTCATCGAATGGAAGGCCTGTCAAAACAACCAAGCTACACTGCTCACAGACAGATTACACACACACACACACACACACACACCCTTTTGTTTTGTGTTTCAAGTCAGAAGTCCCCCAGTTAGACTGTATCGCCATCTAGTGGTGTTTGCATGTCACATGCCTTCCTGACGGTTGTGAATCCTCTTCCTCAGAATGCTGACTTCATACAACAGCCATCTGCACTAACACCTTTCATCTCATCCTATAATCCCTTAGTATTAGTCACCTGGTAGGTACTAACTATGCATCTGCTTCAGCAGAAGTATTATCCATGTATCTGCTGTAGTAGAAGTACTAACCATGTATCTGCTGCAGTAGATGTACTAACCATGTATCTGGTACAGTAGTACTAATCATGTATCTGCTGTAGTAGAAGTACTAACCATGTATCTGCTGCAGTAGATGTACTAACCATGTATCTGGTACAGTAGTACTAATCATGTATCTGCTGTCATAGAAGTACTAACATGTATCTGCTTAAGTAGAAGTACCTAAACAGTAGAAGTACCTTAAGTAGTATGTATCTAAACATGAATAACCCCCCTTGACCCCAGTACAAGTGCAGTAGAAGTCCACCAGTGTTCTATTGGGGTGAGAAGTTTAGGGGAAAACCAATCCTCCAGTGGGGACTGAGAGGATCTATTTAGAGACGGCTCGATAATGAAGAGGCATGGATGGAATCCTGCAGCCAATGTAACCCCCCCCCCCCTTTCAACAGTCATAATGGATGCTTCCAGCTCCGACTCTAGTCATCCCTGGAAGATGGGAGAAGGAAAAGGGTGTGTGTGTGTGTGTGAGTGTGTCTGTGTCTGTGTGTGTGTCTGTGTGTGTGTGTGTGAGTGTGTGTGTGTGTGTGTCTGTGTGTGTGTGAGTGTGCGCATGTGTGTCTGTGTCTGTGTGTGCGTGTGTGTGTGTGTGTGAGTGTGCGCATGTGTGTCTGTGTGTGTGTGTGTGTGTGAGTGTGCGCATGTGTGTCTGTGTGTGTGTGTGTGTGTGCGTGCGTGCTCGTACCAGAGTGAGTAAGTGTAGTCGCTTGCTGGTGATGGAATGATTAAAGGTACACTAAGTAAGATTGACAGTAAGATTAAAGTGTGACTTGCTGAACTAAACAAATAAAAAACAACAAAAAACATTTAAAGAAGTAGAAACTCATGGAAGCCCCAGTTCCGAGACCTGGTTTGGTGTTGGGTACTGGACTGGACTGGACTCAGAGCACATCTTGCGTAGAAAACAGGAGGCAGGCTACAGTTGCTCCTTTTCTCCCCTTCCCAGAGTTTATTAATAAATGTAAACAGTGTGTGGTCATGACAACACATAGCTACACACCGACTGTTCCAGCAGGGAGCCTCGCCCTCCCCTCTCTCCCTTCCTCTCTGTGGTTCAGACCCGAGCTCTTCCAGCCAGAGGTTCTGTGTGAGGACGGAGGACCACGAATCTGTGTTGAGGTACGTTTAACTATTAGAAACTAACCTGAATGCGGGAGCACTAAACCATGTAATCCAGAGCCAAAGCTCAGGGCTGGCTCGGGCCGGAAAAAAAAACAGAAAATGAAACTGTTTGACTCTGATAAGGAAGTTTGATAAGGAAGTTTGTTGATTACGTTTTGCTTAAACAATTAAAACTGTTATTGTAACACTGGGAACTCTGTGATAAACCAGTCAAAGATGCAAGTGCAATGTGAGTTACATGTTCATGTATGTTGTAAACGGTGAGACGAGGCAGGTTGACACTCCTGAGAGGCGCTGGGCGAATGCTGTAGCGTACATTATTTGGAAATGAGACATGATTACTATAATGTTCCCAGTGTGTTGGTGTGTTTATGTTAGCAGCATGTGTGAATGCCATCCAACGTGGCACTGTGTGTGTGTGTGTGTGTGTGTGAGAGAGAGAGAGGAGTAGAGAGAGAGAGAGGAGTAGAGAGAGAGAGAGAGAGGAGTAGAGAGAGAGAGAGAGAGAGGAGTAGAGAGAGAGAGAGAGAGAGGAGTAGAGAGAGAGGAGTAGAGAGAGAGGAGTAGAGAGAGAGAGAGAGAGAGAGAGAGAAAGAGAGAGAAAGAGAAAGAGAAAGAGAGAGAGAGAGAGAGAGAGAGAGCATGCCCACCTGTCAGATGAGGGCGACCCACTAGGGTTCATGCAGTGTGTTAATGACGTCTACATAGCTCCCCCTGCAGCCAGCCAGAGTGCAGCATAGAGCACCTGCTGACACCAGAGCCTATAGTGTTGGCCAGCAGACACAGCTAGAGCCTGGTGTTTCCCACACACACAACCCCAGCGTAGCCCTGGGCTGCCCCCGCAGAGTGGTGGTTTTGGCCCAGATGATGACAAAATGTTTTTAAATGGTTTATCTAAAATGGTGACTGGACGGCATTTGAACAGCGCTTTTCCAACCCATAGGCCACTCAAAGCGCTGTACCTCACTGCCTCGCGCTCACCCATTCGCGCTCACCCATCCAACCCACCGGGAGCAGTTAGGGTGTTAGGCGTCTTGCTCAGAGACACCTTCACACTCAGCCAGGAGGAGGTGGGGATCGAACCAGCGACTTCTCGATCGCCAGAGGACCTGCTGTACCCCCTGCGCCCCTACTGTTCCCTTCCCTTAACCTTTTAACTGTTTGTAATAGATATACACTGTATATAATAGTACATGTGTGTAGATACGTCTAAATGCTATTATGTTGTCATAAGGCGGTGAACCTTACGACCCTACAAGGGGGGGGGGGGGGGTCAGGTTGGCGTGAAATGACCTATGCCCCTGACTCTGCTGTTGCTTGGGAAACCAGCCGAGCCTACCCATGGCCGCATGAATACCGAGGAGATGGAAGACCAGGGGGAAGACCAGGGGGAAGACCAGGAGGAAGACCAGGAGGAAGACCAGGAGGAAGACCAGGAGGAAGACCAGGGGGAAGACCAGGGGGAAGACGCATCATCACGTCCCCTCTTCATCCAGGAGGACGGAGAGGTGAAGGCGACCCTCTCGGACCTCGGCTTGGGGGAAGCGCTTCACGCGACGCCCTACATCACGGAGATGGATGCCCTCCTCAGTGGCTGCGAGGAGCTGCTCCAACCGGAGGTGCTGTCGGGGGTGTACGGGGAGAAAGGCCCCTCCCCCGAGCCCTACCTGTGCCCCAGCTACCTCGACACCAGCGTGGACCACCTGGCAACCCGCCAGCAGGACGGGCGCTCCATCACACACAGGTACGGGACGGTGGGAAGGGAAACAGCCTCCCTGGACGTATCTGAGATATGAGGCTTGGTTCGTCGTTTGGTTCTATTTGAAGGCAGGCGCTTTGCGATGTCGCAAAGCACATGAACCATATCAAGAAGGTGGCCGCTGCTTTCTGCATGATTGGTTTATCGGGACGAACGTGTTTTGGCGGACTCACAAATTAAGCGGCCTGAGTAATATCCTTAAACTACCTGACTTTGCCAGTCCCGACAAGGACTCTCCACCTATAACGACTAAGAAAGCCCTGTATTTAGTTGCGTCGTTTTTCCCCCCCGAGTCTAATGTGACAGGAGCCCTCCTGGGTCCCTACAGTTCAATGGGCCTAGAGGCACAGGAACTACTCCTTAACATTGACCTGGAGGAGAAGGACTGGGCAGGGGGCGTCGGGTGCACCGCTGCCCCCTGGTGGCACCCAGCCACCGGCACAGGCATGCTCCACTCGCATGCTCTGTGCTTTGGTGACTGGGACACCCCTCCCAGACCACCAAGGGGGGGTGGGAGGGCACCCCCCCTTGGTGGTCTGGGAGGGGTGACAATGCTAATGCATCCACCATCCCCACCAGCCCGCCAACAAGACAGCTGTGTGCCCACCTCCCAACCTAACACTAATAATACAGCCTAATCTTCTAATAACAAAATACCAAAGTTAGCACTTAAGGCGTGTTTCCACTGAACGTCAGTTTGAACGCTCGATTATTTGTTTTTACTCGCGCGAATAAGCCCGTCTCTACCGGAAAGAGGAGGGGCTTCCAAGGAAATAGCTCATCTTTCCGCGATTTGTCAGCAACCATGGCTGACAACAACTAGCGCTGATAGGCTTTAGCGACACAGCGTCAAGCGAATTATTCGTGCTAGTTGAAAAATTTCAACTCGAGCGAATAACGCAGCGCGAATAACGTGGCGCGAATTTCGCGGCGCGAATTTCGCTTGTTATTCGCGTTATTCGCACCGCCCGGTTCGAATTTGCAATGACTTTATATGTAATCTACTCGCGTGAACAATTCGCTTCGCGTTCAGTGGGAACACACCTTTAAGGTGCCAATAAAAGGCATATAATTCTACACGTCTATACGTCAGGTTCGGTGGTGTGACGCGGTCCGGGGCGGAGCCGAGCCAGGCCACGACCCGGTACCGGACCCACCTGGAGGGGGCGCTGTCCGCACCGGGCGGCCACGTCCACGTCAGGCAGAGCCCCCCCGAGGGGCCGCCGGAGGGAGGGGGCTCCCTGGACGGAGGGGCGGAGGAGAGCCTGCGTCGGAGCAGAGGCGGGCCGGGATGCTCGCACGTGGCCCCGGGAAGGGACCGGTGTGGCGTCCTATTGGATCATCATCTTATCCACAATGTAACGACATGGGACCCGACATGGGACCCAGCGCGGGATATGAAAGCTTTTTGCCCTTTATTTAACCTCTACTTAACCGGAGGTGGCTAAAGTCCGACTCCAGAGAGTAAAAGTCCTGCCAGGTTTTCCCTTCTGCTTGTTCACCTAAACCAGGTGATTTCAATTACAGGGAAGAAGGGCAGATGGGAAAACCTGGCAGGACTCTCTGGAGTCGGACTTTAGCCACCTCTGTATTTAACCAAGACGTCATTCTACCCAAAATGGATCATTTAAAATACACAAACGACATAAACGTGTACATCAGTGATGTTACCTAATGATATTAAATTGTTTTATACACACACACACACACACACACATATATATATACACACACACACACATATACATATATATACATATATATATATATATATATATATA
>JAOEHI010002905.1:0-11216 GCA_025447815.1 Percopsis transmontana
TAAACAACTTTTTGTTTTTTTGGCCGGACAATACCCCACCCCCCCCCCCCCCCCCCCCCCACACACACACACACACACACACACACACACACACGCAAGCCAATATATCCTATGTGCATGCATGTGGGCACACAAATAGTCATGAATGTACAGACATACTCACACTCACACTCACAACAAGACAGAAAATGAAAGACAGGGAGAAGCAGATATTTCTTTGTGGCCGTGACTGGGAGAGAACAGCACTGAAATATACAGTGCCGCACCACTAACAGAGCGCAGGCCATACACAGTGTGCCACTAAACGCACCATATTGATGATTACCCTGATGAGGTTTGTGTTCGAGACACTTTTTTTCCACTTCCTGTTCATGATGCACACTCCAATTAACTGGCTAAAGAGCAGCACGCATCAAAACACCCCACCCACAACCTCTGACAAGCAAGCGTGCAGGTTTACAGGCCAAGATACACATTAACTTTCCCTGTCTGTGGCTAGAGGGGGAGGGGGGCATGGTGTTAGGTGGCTAAGAAGTTGAATGGAGCCTGGCAGCCAAAGGGAAAAGAAATAAGACGGTACTGTCTAAGAGGACAGGCATGTGCGATTATCGCCAGTTAACTGCACAGCTGTCTTTGTTATGCAAATGACAAGGCATTTCTGACTGTTTAGGGACTACACAGATATCAATCAGCAGTCAGTTTACGGTTTACCAAATGACTTTCTCAATACCTCTAATCACGTTATACACATTGGGCAATAAATACATGTCTTGCACTTACTGGGAGAGAAGACCAGTTCGTTGTTGCATTCTTCATCGTTGCAGGAGCAGAAGTAGGCAGATCCCGTCGTCGTGTTCCTCTCCCTCATGTTGCACGTGGAGCTGTTATATTCGTCCAGCATAACGCCGTACAACGGCATGGAGGGGTGGTGACACAGAGTCTCCACTGAGAAGCTGCTGATATTCTTCCTCCTGAAACAGGTAGAAAAAGAGGAAGAATTGTTATCCTTCATGCTTTGTAGTAGCTATAATGTTAGCTTAGATTGAATGGTGACAGTTGTTCAAATGTCTTTCTAATTCAGATGATAAAGACCAATTAAAAAGACCAAGAAAAGGTACTTATGGATTGGAGTGGTGAGGAAATAATACATTTAATTCAGTCAGAAACAGCGATTATAAGACCTCCTTTTAAACCTGTTATGCTCACAAGACTTCTGGCTATGCACATGAAGGATGCACTGTGATGGATACTGGCACACTTCCCTCTTCGTCAAGTCTACCCAACAACCATGGCAGCAACACAGCAACTTTGTGTTATCTCATGGGTTACTGACATTTTTGCATCCCCCTATGGGCCTGGTCCCCGCTTTGCATTGTAACACATCAGCTGTGACTCACCCTCTATTGCCACAGTGTAACCTAAAAGCATCCCGCGGAAGCAGAAACCTCTCCTGCACTCACTCACACACACACACACACAGTTTATAAGTAAAAGTGACCAGATAAAAAAGCCTGATACAGACCAGATAGCGACACAAATGTCCTCGTAGTCCGGACAGATGGATGTGACGGTGCAGTTGGAGTAACAGGTCCCTCTGCCGTCACAAGACGAAGGCAGCAGATCACAGAACATACACAGCTGTCGCAGGGGATAAGAGGGGAACATCCTGACTGACGGGGGGAACATACCCGCTGAGGAGAAAACACAAATAAAAACACACGATGTGGTTAAATGTGATCACAACATTTAAAAATAAAATAAACAATTATTTTAAAATTGTGATCTGCCAAAACTTTGCTTCTTTTTACTTTATGACCTTTGGTCATAAGGTTGTGTCACAGTTCTCATCTGTTAGTAAATATGCATGGGATGTCCCCCTGAGTTATCGGGCATTGCAGTTTTATGGACAATAACTACCATTAATTTAATTGAAGAAAGTTTAGGTCAAATGTTTATACAGGTGAGATTATAACCAGTTACAGTTCATATAGTAATGGGACAACAATATGTGCATTGTAGTTGATAATGTCCTAAACATTACATTCCTATGGGTATGTGTTTTATGAAAAGAACGTTTAGGCCATTTTCAGTGACATAACGCACTGAACCTGAGGAACCCGAGACATCCACTAATCAATCTATTACCACAACACTAGTGCAAGTCCCTATGCTTTCCTATATTCTGAATAGTTTATTATAATGTAATGTAATTCATATTTAAAGTGAAAGTGTGTATTCAAGGATTTGCCCAGGGGCCAATGCATGATCAAGGCACAGCTAGGACACATGCCACCAGATCAGAAGTGAAATACAATAACCATGCCAACACATTCAGGGTAACCTAAGTTGAAATCAGTAAATGAAGTCATCTACTTAAGAGTAAGTTCACACTCCTGAAGTGACGTCACAGAAAACTGTCACCAAAGGTCATATAAAATGTGTAGCTATAAACATATGACTGAAAAATTACAAATCTTATCAATCTTTCATTTGCATTTATTAGAAAGAACTTTGACTTGTGTGTTGGCTGGAGTACGATGCAGCCGTTTGTGGCAACACATTTACCCCATAGTCAGTTACAAATTTCCAATGAGGCTGGTAATGAAGCAGTTATGGTAAAGTAAAAAGGTAGCACTACTGCTAAAGATGTGTCGACTCCTAATCTGCACAACCTAATCTGTCACTCACTCTCCATGTTGACTTGTTTGGACCTGCCTGTTTGGTGGTTGACTTTGTTATTATGATAAAGACACACACACGACACACTAAATCTAGTTTAACGTCATTAGCATGTGTTAATGTGTTAATATATAGCAGTCTCTTTTAAACTACTGTCAGCTATAACAGCTGGTAGAAGGCAACTTTCCACTACAGGAGCAGAGCAAAGTGAAGCCTGGGTAACAGCATCAGGTTTGTTACCAATTTAGTCCGGCTCTGAGGATGGATGCACACACACACCTACCTCCTGGCTCAGAGGCTTTTTTATGTACGATTGGAAAGGTTATCAGATATGATAAAGAGCCAAATCACTGTGGTAGAAAGACCTCTCTGACTCCCACATTAACAACAAAACCCCTTTGGTCTGAAAGCCAACTGGTAGACAAAACAACTGCACGGAGAGCAGTCTGTGGTATCGTGAAATCAATTGACACGGCACACTTCTCAAAACCATGATCTCTAAGAGAGGCGCGGCACAGTTGGGCCACAGGAGGTTTTTCGTTTAGGCTCGTATGAACTCTTCCTTTTTGCAGTGCAAGGCTTTATAGTCTTTCATTTAAGACCTTAGCCGCCCCATTACTGAATGTGTGTGGGTGCGTGGATTTATGTGCATGTGTGATATGGTTACCTGATCACAAGTTATGAGCTGGCTTACTCGTCTACACTTCCCTCATGTGGGATCTTCTCTACTGGGTTACTGCAGACAGCGTAAAATAGTATAGTAGCCCACTAACACCCACACGTAAAACCTCTGGGACAGACAAAACCTGGCCATTTACATCACAAAGTTATAGAACAAATGAATTAGAAAAAAAATGTCTGTAGAAGTGCGCGGTTCCTTGAACACTCAAAACTCACCGTTCCTTGAATGGTGAATGGTTTGGTGTTAGTGTCTTCAAATATATTGGAACCAAAAAATTTAGGCTTTTGGTTTAGTGTTATGCCCTGTTAAAGCAATGAGAAGTGTAGAAGAGGTCAACTCAAGTATAGTGTTCCCTCTGCTGTAATAAGGTTTTCTGGAAATTACTTTAAAAGCCTCGCTTTGAAGTTATGACAGATTCTGCAGATAGGTAGGGGCTAACGGCATGGCGACCTGTGTAGGAATGAGGATTGTTCAGCTGAAATGCTTGCGCTCTCGCACTTATTCAAATCCAAATGTTGGACTCACTTCTTGAGTCAGTGAGTGTGCGTGTGTGTGTGTGTGTGTGCGTGTGTGTGTGTGTGTGTATTTTGGCAAGTTTGTAATAGGTAATAACACATGCTCTAATGATGTGTTCAGTCAAGGCACAGACAGGCCTCTGAAGAACCTGGATAGATGACGGTGGCCCCTGATGGACGATAAACCTATTCACAGCAGCAGGAGATTGTG
This sequence comes from Percopsis transmontana, assembly GCA_025447815.1. Lineage (NCBI taxonomy): Eukaryota > Metazoa > Chordata > Actinopteri > Percopsiformes > Percopsidae > Percopsis > Percopsis transmontana. Next base: position 4,088 of record JAOEHI010002905.1, read on the forward strand.
GCATGTTATGACTGACCTTTCATCCAACATTTTCACCAAAGCTCAACACTTTCCAACTACACATCTAAAATACCCCCTTCTATTTCCACTCCTCCATTTGATTTCTCTTTTAACTGTTTTCCCTAAATAATTGAGGATGTGAGCTCACAGTGGAAGCGAGGACAGAGGGGAAGAGCAACTGTCATTTATCACTGTTACACAGGAAAAGCTGTACAGAACTGCTTTTTGCTGTGGAAATTTGGCAGTAAAAGCCTGCCTTTAATTGAAACATTTTTTGGACATTTGACAAAGGTTTCAACCGGGTTCAAATGTGACAACATTTGATCAGTGTTTCGAACCACTGGCCAAGTCTCAGCAATGGTTTGCAGGTCTGTTTTGGGTTTGAGTCCTATACAGTATATGTTTCAGATTCAAGCCCCCAAGGGTGAAGCAAAAATGAGTCCAAATCAAAGACCAGATAACCCTTTTCTAGAAGAAATTTAATAAAAGAGGGAGCACTGAAGCCCCAACTGAACAGAACTGAAAGAACTTTAGTGTGTGTGCGTTATCCGGTCTAGCACTGTCACTGAAATGAAGCGGCAAGCAGCAAGAGGCTGTTAAGAGCTACATAACTGTCACAGCAGGAAGCCCTGCGCCCCCACTTCTGCTCTTGAAAGTTATCCTCCTGCTCTTTAATCCTCCTCTCCCCGTTTACCCCATAATCCCTTCGTTCGTTCCTCTCTCTCTCTCTCTCTCTCTCTCTCTCTCTCTCTCTCTCTCTCTCTCTCTAACAGACAGAGAGGTTCAGTCAAGCGAAGTCAAGAGAGGAAAACTCTGGCCCAGCCACGAGGAGAGGAAGACTAATTTGGTCAAATGAAACTCAAGACAATTCAACAGGGTCAGGCAGGAACTCTTCTCTTCTTCAGCCCTAACCGCACCAAGCCCCAAGGAGGTCAGTGTGAAATCCCCAGGATGCATTCTCCAGGGCTGGATATGTTATAGACACACACTAACACACATTAGCAGATGCAATTCTGCCTTTAAGACCAGGATTCAAAACCTTGTCTGTTTCCAGAAAAACCCAGAGGATTCCCTTTTTGCTAGTAGACTCACATACTGTCCTACTATAGCAAAAGTACATTACACATGTAGATATACTGTACTATTAAGAAAGCCTCTTCACAGGCAGAAGCTGTGGAGGATACTGTATGCCCGTGCCAAAGATGACATCTTTAGTCACATGAGAGAGAGGGGAAGGAACAGGGAACCTTCCTCTGACAGCCCGCCCAGCAGAAGGTTATCAACATCAGTTGAGTGAGAAAAGAAAACCCCCTCGGATAAAAACAACAGTCCACCCCGTGTGTTTAGGTAACCAAATGTCAAGCTGCTCCAGCGCAGACAGTGAGACACTTTCTTGTACCGAGGCACATTGGAAGGGGTTTGACCTTAGATTGGAATAACGCACGCGTGTGTGCATGTGTTGTTTGTGCACTTGTGTTCATGTGACCATATACATGTGGGCGGATGCTTGTGCATTTTTGCACAAGTCCATGTGCGTGTATATACTTGTGCATGTGTGGCTCATACGCATGTGGGTAGACCTTGTGTATTCTGAATGTCGGTTTGTGTTTGTGACACATCATACAATGAAAGGACCACACAGCTGTGTGGGGTTTCCAGGTTGAAAACAGGTCCCACTGTGGGAGGACTGCAGAAACACACAGCACATAAAGAACAGACGAAGAGGGAAGAAGTGAAACGAGGGGGAATGAAGAAGATGAGTTGAACCCACAACAAAAACCTTATGGTGCATATGGAATGCTATCTGTAAAATTCTGTGAGAGAAATAAAAGGTGGGAGGTGTTACTATACAGTAGGAGATGTGGATGGGGACCATGTCTCTTTAATTACCACTGTTAACACCTTGTATAAAAGAGCGCTTTAGAAGCAAATATGTGAGATCTGATCTTACACTCAATGGGAAAGTTCTCAAACGTTTTCAGCGTTGAAATTCAAAACATTACCTGACTTGTTGAAAACACTGTAGTAGACGCACATTCGTAATACAATCAATCTCTACTTCATATGGGACATCTAGCCTAATCTAAAGACTTTTTTTTCAACCTGAATTTGAACAAAATTCACACTTTTTCGTGAAATAGTCACGGGAATCCAATCGCTTTGGTTAAAAAATGCTCTCCAAAAATAAGAACCACCATAAAACTGTGAGTGAACAGCGTTAGAACCGATGTTGGGATGTGCACGAGTCACCTGTTGCGCTAGCCGTGACTTGCTTCAGACCCAAGTGCAAAACACCCACATTGACTAGGACAAAGTGTTATAAAAGCCTACAGATATTATGGTCCCATTAAGAATACTTAATGCACTCCAGGGCACGGCACTGTAAACGCGCGATAAAATGTAGTGTATTCACGTAAAGGCTACTCACCTACAGTCCCAGACTGTAACGTGACTGCGAATAGGATGAGTACCGCTCCCGATAAACATAAAGAAACACATTTTCGTTCCATCTTGTATTAATGTTATATCCGCGGAGTTTCATTCAGTTTGCGACAACCCCAAAGGCTTAACTAAGTTTCTCTCATCTAATATCAGCGCCGCTCTGCTCAACCCCACTAGCGTGTCAGTGTTTATAAATTCTTTGAGCACTGAGTCAAACCCACTCTCCTCTGTTACAGGAAATCATTCAAAAAGAGGCAGGACTCTAGGTGTCTGTCTGCCTCTGCCTCTCTCTCTCTCTTTCTTTCTATCTCTCTCTCCCTCATTTTTGCTTCATGAACAATCTCGACAACTTGTAATTACACGGCGTATTGAAATGGACACTAGTCTGTAGGTCTGTAACCCTACAGTAGATCTCCTTGGACTTAAATAACGTGAAATGACTAAAACATTTGAGCTGATTAGGCAAGTGGCCACACAATGTCGAAGATGTTTAAATAATGATAAAAAATAGTTAGTTGTACCATCTTTACTATCTTTCCTAAAATGTGTTTGTATTGTTTGTGTGAATGAGGTTTTGGGTTATTTGATTAATTGAACAGCCTGCTAAGTTAAAGTGGGTGCTGAGCTACAGTGCTGAACATCAGCGAAGGGTTCAGAAACAGCCAGCAGATAGATAGACAGTGGGATTCTGAGCCTGACTGTCTGCCTGGTCATAGACAGGCCTGAACACGCTCCTCTCTTGGCAACCTGGAACTGAGCCACAAACTTTCTGCAGAGACCCAGAGCCCCCTTGTAAGCCCCCTTATCACCTGTAGCCCGGTTTTTGAAACGTATCTGGCACCAGTGCTTTTAGGTGACAAAAGTCTATTTTGATTAAACATGACCTAACTGTAATTTTAAATTAATTAACCACGGTTGCTTCGTTAAATGTTGAATAACTGTTTTAGAGGTATACTTTACAAGCTAAGGACTCAAATTCTCCAACTGTAACTCAAAGTCCCATGCAAACTACTGTAAGGTTGAGCATTGCTCAAAAGGCTCATTTGTGTATCCCAGACTCTCAGCCAGGTCCAATGAATATTTAGCCCCAGGAACACATTGAAACCACACACACACACACGCACACACACACACACACACACACACACACACACACACACACACACACACACCTTGACTTAGTTTAGGTGTATTGCCAAAGTGCATATCACATATTTAGGCTGCTAAACACAATAATCTCACGATAGTTTAATTGAGTGTTTATACTTTACGAGGACCAGCACACTTTGTATAAGAAACATAGCAAAATATATTTTCCCCAAAATATATGGTTCAACTCCCTTAACCCACACAAGCCACAAAGCCCATACACACACACGGCCCCCATACACATGCGTATTCACACACATGTATCCTGTGTAAACATGCCCACACATACTGTACGCCCTGGCATAAATAACCTTTAGCAACTTAATTCTGCACCGTTTCTGAGACTGTGCAACTAGCCAAATTAGTACCAAAAGATCATACTGTCATCCATCCTGATTGTTGTAAACAGTTCAGTTAAACAACTGTTTAACAGACCAACAGCAGCTGTACAGGTAAATATTATCCCCCACAATGACTTTGTTTGGTTAAAAAATGTAGTGTCTTTCCATAACCATGGTTTAGACTAAATGCGTTTAGTCACAGGCTGAAGTAGCAGAGTTCCAAAATCCCATTGAAGCTAACATCTTTAACTTTTCAGTTCATTATATTGGCACCACCTACAGAGGTAAGAGATCACATTGAAACTAAACAGCTTACAACCTCTGCATGGGCCAATGGAGGTATTCCGCTATAATACTTTACTCATAATGTCATTTTCTGAGTAATGTTGCATCTGATATACAGTAGAATTCAACTTTTGACAAATGCACTAATTGAAAGTCGCTTTGGATAAGTGTCTGCCAAATGCTGTAAATGTAAATGTAAATGATATACATAAAATACATTTGAAATATAATGTGTATAATGTAACAATGCTAAATGTCTCCCTAGCTATCAAGTTTTCATTGTAAGTACAGTAGGCAACACAACACAAAAAGGCAAATACATCCATTGTGTGGGAAAACAAAATGACATAGTTATTATTCATCACAGATGTTTGTTATTTTTATAAATAGTTTTTTCAACATGGTACTGAATCTTGTCATGGAAGTAAAAATGATTTATGTGTACAAGTTCACACACATGTCTGCACAGACTCTCTTATGCAATGGTACGGGAGGGCTTGCCAGAAGAGGTTTCAGAAACACTCAGTTATCAGCTGGCACCATTATTTCTAGCAGCTGCAGTTGCATGCTCGACCTAAAATAGTGCCAGGCAGCCTTCATTACATTACACAGCATAAAGCATTAGGGCCATTTACAGTATATGAGCTCTCTTTGAGAGTATAATAACATCATTGCTCTTTTTGTGTCGTGTTCTTGTTTTCAGAGGGACCTAACATGTGAAGTCATATGGGGATGGACTTTTCTAAACTGTGCTTTGAGAGTGGTCATGTTGCTTGCCAAAGGGGTTTCCTAATGGAAACAAGGATGTGAGCTAAAGGAAAATAATTAATTTTTAGCTGTCATGTTTGATTATTGAGATGTTGAGTTTGTCGGTTGGTGGTTAAATATGCGTAACCCTGCTTGTTTGTGGTCAAGTGGGCTCTTACTGGTATCAATAAGTAGTATTAATAAAAAACATATTCCATTTGAATATATGTTTTAATGAATACTCTAATAGAATATAATTGAAATCAATACTGTTCCTTGTTTGCTGTACACATACTGAGTTCTTATTCTAATGGTTTCAGCTCACACACAGTAATAGACATACAGTACCAACCACACTTTTCTGCTATCATGTTCATGATTGACGAAAAAAACACACACACATTTGCTCAACCACCCACAGCTTTGATGACTAACACTATCAATGTTTTTTTTCTCTCTCTCTCTTTCCAACAAAAGGCTTGCCTTCCAGTATGTTGTATTCACCTTTGCCATGACAACATCCTAAGCAATCAACAAGACTCACTGACCTTTGTTCAAACAGAGCGTGGTATTAACTTGAGTCTCTCCTGATTTGTGCCACAGATAATTCCTCCACCACATGCACACACACACACACACACACATCAGAACGTTTACCTAATTTACACAGAGATATAAAGGCCTATTGCCTGTGTCTTTGTGTGTGTGTGTGTGTGTATGTGTGGAATGCTAAGAACAGCTGTCATGGCTGAGAGTATTTACACACAAACCTAAACCTCACACTGCTAACACAGTGTGTGTGTCTGCACTCATAAATACTGCACACACACACACACACACACACACACACACACACACACACACACTCTCACACACACGCACACACACGAGTAACACTTATCACTTGATCTATGATGATCTAGAAGACATTTTCCCTCCCTCTCACTCTCTCTCTCCCCTAAACTTCCTCCAGTCCACAAGTCATGTCTTCACATGTCACAATAGTCAGAACAATCCATAGTCAGGCATCCACACAGAAGACCACAAGGGGTTTGGCTGAGGTTAGCCAACAGCGCTGTCCTCACCCCTCCCAGTCTCAAAGCTCCTATGTTCCTCTTCCAAGGCGTGGAAAGTCAACAAGCTCAGGTTCCTATAGTGCCTATAGCCTATACCGTCGCTGCTGGACGCCTACAGCTGCGTAGAACACACACATACACATACACACACGCATGCACGCACGCACGCACGCACGCACACACACACACACACACCCACACACAGACATGTTACTGTGTCACGCATTAATCCACACATCCTGGGGTTAGTTAAACACATGAAGTTACGGAAATGGGTGGGATATTTAGCTGCAGTATACACACACACTTATTGTAAGCAGCTGTTTGGTGCAGAGCTGAACTCTGTGAACGGTGCTGGAGTGTCTTTCTGTCCACCTGTTGTCTTGTGGATTGATAGCTGACTAATATTTCAACAGTTGGCACCAGTCCACCTGCAACCAGAGCTGTTTGGTGAATACATCACAGGAAGATATACATGGGAATAAATGGCTGACTGTAAGACTGATACACAAACAGATAAATGATTAAATGATGGATGTAGTGGCAGTGGGTTGGAAAGCAGGAGTTATTGTTCAGAGCAAGAGCCTCTCATGAAAGTTCAGAGGAAATGTCAGTTGTAATTATAAAAAAAGAAGAAGAGGAAAGCGTATTACTTTCCCTAACAGAGGCATATTACTTTTGGATGGCATGCTATTACTGTTTGCAATTTGTGCCTCTTTTTTCCATGTGTTCTCTGTCTATTGTTCACAGTGCTATGTTAAGTGAAGAATGAAGTCATTCTCCATAGGGATATAAGCGCTATTCATTACACATCGGTCCAAAATGGCCTCCCCGAGGCATTAAATCTTCACTCAGCAGTTCTTAATGCTTCGGGAAGTCCCTTCTCCCCCATGCTATCCCCCGTCACTTCTCATCCCCAAACAAACAGTAGGCTACTAGGGAAGAATCAGCAGTGTTCTGGGTAAAGGACCGACCTTGTTCAAGAGGTATTCTGTTCTGTTCTGTTAGATTCCTGTTGGAAAAATATACTTTATTATCCAAATTCTTTTAGGATTGCTTGATGTAATCCCTATAACCTTTGTTCTTGCT